>DWJZ01001695.1:0-22158 GCA_018249125.1 Asbolis capucinus
AACTAGTGGCATGCAATTTTATTTACAAATGAGTACAGCAAACTCGAAAGCGAAGTGCATAATCAAGAAACACCATATTATAAATAATACAAATACTATATAATTAAAAAAATATATATAAAAGTGAACATAAATTTAAATATGAGCTTAGCTTTATGTGTGACAACAAGAAAACACAAATGTATATGTGTGTTGTATGTAATTTGACGGAAATGAGCCTAGATTATAAATATTTATATGTTTACTATTAAGATCCACTGCCATATTATACTCGTTAAAATTACCTTTTGAATGTTTTCACTTTAAAATAACCCACTTAGTTATGTATTACATTATTGATATGACGTTTAATAAATAAATCATATTTGTATTTCAGATTAGATTTATATTAGCTTAGACAAAATATTTAGATTTCTCAACACGGACTTATTGTGCGTAGATAAAAATAATATTTACATAACAAAACAAATGAAAATTTTAATGAAGTTTTCGGGTTTTTTTATTAGGGAATTTTTAATGGCGTGATATAATGCGTGGTCGGTATGTTTGTCTGAAATATGTACCGCTTGCTTCAGTTGATAATAATGAAGTAATTGTGTTATTTTAATCATTAGTTTAAGGTTATTTTTTGTGTCTAATAGTTTCAATTAATCCTAAGTTTAATACAGATACAGGAAACTAATAGAAGAAGATGCGTTAGTATCATCAACACAACATCGATTTCACTTTTAAGTATTTACGGGTTTTGAAGTGGTTCTTTTAGGTGGGATAAAAACTTCCTTTGAATGTTATAAAAAATTTTACATCCGAGTAGGCCAAACTCTCCCTTTGGGTGGCATAAATATCTAACATCTGAATACCCCAAACTTTTCTTCCGTTAGATCTTACACAAGTCACCTGACTAGCAAAAAGATACCCAGGAAACTTATTGAAGGTTTAAAGACGAAGATTATCGATTTTACAAGATGCGGAATACACATTTAGCGAAATTCAAATGCGTTAATTCCAGTAGGTTCCATTAATTTACTCTCCTATACATAATCCATAAATACCAGCTCAAAAGTACTTGACTATAATAAGAGTTATTGTATATTGTATTGTTTTCTGTGTATAAAAGAAAACTGTTTTTACTCATATTTATTATTTGTATAGGTTAAATTAATCATTGTATTTCGGAAAGAACTGATTCTTTTAAGTATTTATTCGTTTTTATTCCGTTTTTCGAAATTGTTTCTTATGTTTTAACCTTATACAACGATTATCCAAAAATAAAATGCGTATTTGTCGACGTTTGTTTAATTTCAAAATACTGTTTTCCACTTACAATTCAAACATTATCAATATACAGTGTTATGAATGTTTTCTATGTAAATATGAGTGTTTTTTAATAATCCGAATCTTTTGATTTTAAGATTTCTTTTTTAATATTTTTATAAAAATAGCATAATGGTATTAATCGGATGAAAATGTTTGATTGTGGTTGGAAAACGGTAAATATGAATTTTGTGTTGGGAATGTAATGCTTGTATGTAAATTTTAAGGGAATCATATCGAAGAGTTGATCTAGGTAATTATGAAAAGGAAATAAAGATTTCTTCTTAATATATTTTTTTAATTTTTTCTCAAACCTAACCTACGGCGATTTTAGTGTTATGTAGGTAATAAATACACAACTCCGTTAAAGTAGGAATGAACTCCACTTCAAAATTGATGGGAATCAGTGGTCTTACCGCCAACTCAGTATTATTACTTCAAAACACGAGTCGGCAACCTTTTCTTATACGAGGATCGCAAATGTTACAAGGATATTGGTGCGGCTACATTTCATATGCCGTCGTCGGAAGGATCACAAATAATGCCAATTTGCTTCTTGTTAATTGGGTCTGTGTGGCCTGCACTGCAATTGCATTAAGGCTACAGGTGGCCGTAACCTGCTGTAAGATATGGCGCTATATCGCAAAGCCAAAAAGCCTATAATAATATTGCGTTAACGGATGGTGCCAAGGCACTGAACAGACATCATCTCTGGACATGACATGGACATTTGGGAATGGTCGTTATCTTAATTCTCTTCACTCTCCACTCTCCTCTTGTCATTAGAACAGCGCGGTAGGTCATTCTCAGGCCTCCTTATTAATGATAAGAGACCCATTCTCAGTACCTAGTGTGCCATAATTTAATATAATTCTGCACTAAATAGATCAATTGAGCTCTACGAAATGATTTTGAACGAAAATCTGATTTCGTTTGGTTCCTGTAAAATCTAAATTATCCAGTAAATTATAAATACTATTAATACTTATTTAATTTATATAATTTAATTATAATATGTAATATTTATCTAGTAAATTATAAATACTATTCATATTTATTATAAATTTTAAATATAATAATCAATTATAAATACTAAACAATACTGCATATAAGAAATAATTTTGGTACTTTTTATAAGTCAAATTCCGTAACTAAATTCTGTGACAGTCAATCAACCATATACATATGTAGACATTCACATTCTTGCTGGTAGGGCTACGCGGAAGGATTAATAACAAGATGAGAGGACGAGCTTGTCAACTATACAATTTATAATCCATATTGAGGTATAAATAATATATCTGCAAAATACCTATCACAAGTACCGTAATGGAGCTTTCGAACTACTTTCTAAAGCCACTATTCGTCCTTTTTGGGGTAATAATTCTCGGTAGGTACTTGTAAGTTGCTACAGTATGAAATGAAAGCCATTATAACTTTCGTTCTGACAAAATCACAGTTTAGACGCTTGTCGGAGTAAGACACTGAACGGATTCAGACAAAAATCGAGCTTAAAAATGTTCTTAAAAGTACTTTCCATACATAGCCTACCATAGACTAGTTGGCCCACCTGCCTTCGATGCAAGGGAACCCGGGTTTGATGCAAATGCGTTAATGACACATTCACGTTTGTTTTCAAGTTTGAGTGTTACTTGTGTTTAGTTTTTCGTTATGCTCATTACCCGCACCTGTAACTCATGGAATTTTATTTATTCATTTAATGTTCTTGTTGTATTGTAAAATCTTAAATTCAAGGAGCACAAAGGGCGGAGTGCTAGATAAGAGGTGGTATTTGCGTATTATTAATTACAAGTAAGATATTAATACACACCTACTAACTTTTTACTAAATAGCTCAAGCCGAGTGGTGAAGGAAAACATCATGAGGAAACTTGCACCCCTGAGAGTTCCAATAAAATTCACGAAGCTGTGTGAAGTTTGCTAATCCACACTGGTCAGCGTGGTAGACTCGCATAGTAAGAGGAGATCCGAGCCTAGTATTTTGACGGTTATAAGTTGAGAAGAAATAAGAATTTGTTTGATAATGGGCATTCATTCTTTAAACATTGCTATAGTACGCTCGCCGATAGTAGAACAAGAGCATTCGCACGTATGGGAGAAAGTCTAGATTGCATTGTCGAACAAAGACGTTTGGGAACTAAATAAAATAAAGAACAGAACTTGATGCGGTCGGTTGATAAATGTTGCGATAATTTTCCATTGTCGATATAGAATTTAATGAACCGTAACACCTAAGCTGAACTAATCGGTTATATTATGTTATATAAATTATAAGATTACAATTACTTTGCTCTTAATCATTATGTACCTAAGCGCTGGTCTGCTCTCATAGCCGTGGAAACCTCCGTCATAAATTTGTTTACAACAGTAACAATAACAACAATCCTACTAATATCATAAATGCGAAAGTTTGTGCGGGTGGATAATGTTTGTTACTCTTTTACGCAAAAACTACTGAACGGCTTCGAGTGAAATATGGAGCAGAGATAAATTATTGTCTAGAACAACACGTAGGCTACTTGTTATCAACACATCGCACAGGTGTAGCCGCAAGGGGAAATTGTTGCAAATACAGAAAAGAGTAGTAACTGTCGGTATTCACGATTATATGAACTTTACCTAGATACAACATCTGCTTATATTAATAAGATTTAATCCTGCTATTATTTTCGTGAAATCGTATGTATTCCCAAAAATTCGTGATTAAAAAACTCCCTCTTGCAGGTTCCTTCAGGCTTCAAGTCACATAAGAGTAATCGTAGGAACGCTTCTGAGGTCAAGAGCCGTTCCATTTAGCCAGTGTTCCATATTTATCTCAAAGAAAACTGTTCGTTTGCAAGAAAATTAAAAATAGCGTAGAATTTTTTCCACAATTTACGTTCATTAAGAATACGGCCGCATTTAGTCGTATAATTTCAGAATGAAACGAAGCTCAAAAGCTTTAGAAATTAAAAAGTCGGCCATGAATAGGGAAAATAGTATGCGTTTAAAATATGTCTTTTATATTGAATAAACGATAAACGGACCGCAAAATTGTGGACGTTAACGTGAAGCAAATTTTTTTTTTAATTAGTTTTTTTTTTGGTAATGTGGTTGTGATAGCCGCAAATTTATAAAAACCACTAGCAAATGACGAGCTTAATGCTAATTGCATTCTCTACCAGCTAACTGCATGAGACCAACCTGAAATACACGAAAGGCGGGTTTTTATAATATTTACATACATACAGTATATATAGAAGTATATATATTTATATTAAATACATACTATATATAATATATATTATACATACAATACATAATTATAATATATCATTAAGTAACATAAACTTTTACCATAAAATTTAACCATAAATTAACATTTGTTTGTTTTTATCGATTCACAAATGATATAATACGTCCATCAAAAAGATTTCGCCTAAGGCTCTACGCTATACGATTGTATTAGTTAAATATAGGTATATATAGAAAGCCTTCCAGAACAGGTAACATGCTTCGTGACAAGAGTTCTGGAGCCATATTCAGTCTAACAATATACGTCATCTGTGCTAAGAATAAAGCTATTTGCGTCATCCTATCTCAATATTCCCAATATTGAATGTTATAGACATGGTGAAATCCGTGAAATTGACGTGAATAATACCCGTAAATAAACTGATATTTGTGACCTCATAAAAATGTTTATGCGTTTTTGAAATATCTACAGGACTGGCTTAGGTGAAGTATTCTTGTAATACGTACCTAGATTTCATGCAACTGTACGTGTGGTATGGCATTACCATCCACGGTAGCGGAAGTATGTACCGGTCAAAATGAAACATTTGGCTGATAAAAAATACTGATTCCACGTGGTTTTATCAGGGCACACTTCGCAATTTATCCTTAAGTAAACATTTTTTCCCTACCCCTACTTAAATCGGAAATTATGGGAATGGTAAATTAAAACTTTACAGTGAACCTAACCTGTGAAATTTTCATCGGTTGTTTAGTTTTTAATTCGCTCGGAACAAGGAGCTAATAAGTGATTTCACTTTTATTCGCGATCACGTTACACTGGTATGTCGTGGAAATACATCAAAAAGAGAGTTTTTGTAATATCTATCGGTTACGTTCTAAATCGAGATGCTAGTTTTTTAGTACATTGTTTTGGCTAGTTTGTGTATGATTGGTTTTTCTGTGTCTACGATCTTCTAGGAGGGCCTGTTCGACCAGATGTATTGTAGAATTTTCCCATTCATGCCATCTTATTAGCGCAAATGCGTGTGCTACACGCGAAACTTTTACTATAACGAAACGAACGAGTAACGTGTTGTAAAAGATAAATAATCTTTGATGCAAAAAACATAATAAACAAAAAATATACATTAAATTGAGCGGTTTTATATTTTGAAAGATGACAGGACGAAAGTTTAACACAAGCATGCTTGGTCTTTATTGTACTGCTATTGCCGTTTAAATATTTCTCTTTAAAGGAGATTAATTGATACTTATCATTGCACGTGTTCAAGTTGCACGCACGTGGTTTTAACATGTGGTGTGTGAGCATAAGATGTTATTTCATCACTAGTATCTCGTTTGATACATTGAAAAATAGAAGGTATTTAAATTTTAGCCATTTTTTCATTTTAATTTTTAATTCCAAATGTTCTCTACTAAACAAAACCCAAACGTTCGTATGAGGAGTTCATCAGTTTATGTGGATTAAGTTAAGCAACAGCGCACGGTTGATAGGAGGATAGGTGACCGCTAGTGGCCACGAATTAATGAGCGCTTCCGAACTCGGAGGGCACGTAAAGCCATCGGTCATGTTTGGTATCGTTAGCAATTAAGTAGTTTTCTTATTAACAGATATCTGCAATGTTAAGAAATCTGTGTAGAAATAGTCTTGCAGGAAATTTGCCTTGCTCGGTAACAAGTCGTAATGGTATTCGATATTATACGAAGCAAGATCTACCCTCTTGCGTAAGGACGTATCCACATTTGTTAAGCATTTTTACAAGCATTCTACTTGAGTTTGGTGTGTACGCTAACAGAAAAGGCATTTGTCTCAAGACCCTGATTAGCTAATCAACGAAATTATTACGGATGTCATATTGCCGAAAAACGTAATAAAAAAGTCGTCGTTACGGAACGATTGAAGACGAATAAAAATAAAATATAATGAAAATTGTTTTACTGGCACGCAATCCAATAGAAAAATAATTAACAATAACAATTTAAATTTACTAAACATGGGTTTTGTGGGCAAAGGACGAGTCTCAGCTTATGCTCACAAATTATGCGGTCCAGATTTTATTGCATACTCTTTAAATTGCATATTGCATACTCATTGAAAATAAAATGGGAGACATGGTAGACATGCCTTTATATCGTTACGCATCACAGATTTGAGGTGACTAGACCTACAAACGTCTAAAGGCATGTCTAGAATAACACACTAATGGTGCTAGTGTGTGTCTAGTTTAAGAAGCCAGATTAGTCTAGACATGCGTGACATTCCTGCTGCACTAAAGTTTATTTATATACCTACCTACTACTAACCCATTCCTTGCAATAAAATCCGATTATGGACCTGATATGATTTGAAGTGGAATTTGTTTTCTACAGATAAAATTCTGTCTCAAAGCGCATTGTACCTAGGTTTATATTGTTTTGAAGTTTATTATATACTTGTTTCCGCCCGTGGCTTTGCCCGCGTGATAGATACGTTTGTAAAATATTACTTACTACATACGACTATAATCGATCTCTCTGCCAAAATTCATTCAGATCCGTTCAGTTGTTTTTGCCTGACACACAACGTCCATCGAACCTCACAAACCATTAATTTTTCATTCCAATTTTGACTTAATTTCTCACTGCAATTTACATTGGGCAGTGACGTTTAATTCGGTGAGATTAAAAGAAAAAAAATAGTCCTTTGTCATACCACCGACCCCGTTTCCTTCCTTGAACGTTATGAAAGAGGAAGTAATTTAGAACGTTCTTGTTTACTCCTTTCCTTCTTGAAGATTTTAAATCAGGGCTGTAGGTCGATGGGACTTCAAAACGGGAACGGTCAGGATTTTGTGCTTTAGTTCTAAGACTTCAACAGTTTTATCGATTTGAACTGGCTCTGCAAGAACTTTCCGAGAGGCCTTTGAAATGAAATCACTGACTCTTTAAAATTGAGACTAGAATTCAGACATACGTAGAACTACATTTACCAAAACATGCTTTATACTGTTAACAATCGACACGTGTCAGAAAGATATCAGATTATTATTGGAACACAACAAACAAACAGACGGGTTACATCATGAGTAAGTTCACCATGCACATTAGAAAAAAAGTAAGAAACTAGAACGATAACCTTGTATATAAAATTGCGTGTACTAAAGATAACTATAAAATTTATCATCCTAAACAAGCGGCAATACTTAATTCGACGTATTCACACACCCAAAAAAGGTTAATGGGGCGTTACCCTTGTTACCATTGCCAAAATTATATTAGTAATGGGTTTGGCAGCTCATGTTTCCGCTCAATCTCATACCATGTCTGTATTTGCATGTAACATATGTTTATATACATACTTACTTCAGTTAAGTATTGTTTGGTAGACCGTGTGTCTAGTATTTCTATTAGTCTTCATGACTTTTTACAAGTTATGGAAAGCCATTATTATAAAGAACAGAAAAGGACCAAAACTTGAGCCCTGTGGTACACCTATTGCAGCCGGTGACCCCAATGATTTAGACTCATTTATAGATGCTAACTTCTTGTGTCATGTCTCAAATAAGAAGCGATCTGAAGTACGAAAAGAAGCTATTCGAATTGTTATGAATATTAAGTAGTCGCATCATAGCTAAGGGCCGTAGACGATATTCTTTAACTAGGATTTTTTCATTGGCTTTTGTACTGATTTTAGTAAAACAATTCTCATGTGCTACCTTTAAGAGGTAAAACCTCTTTTAAGTATATTTTTTTGCAAATGTTGATATAGAATTAGTTTTATTACCTAACGTGAGCTCATATAAATATTTAGGAAATAGGTTTTAATAAGTAGCATTACTAAGTGTAAACAGCTAGATGTACATACATAGGCAGTTTCAAACAGTAAGTAAGCCTTTGAAATGGATGTAAAATATTATTAAAACTCTTTTATTTTTGGTTCGTTGAATAACATTTCATGAGTTTCACGACCTTTATAAATATCAAGGTTCAATAGAATGTGTCCAAGTATTAACTCGTGACTAACGAGTGATAAAGTACCCATTAACGAATCTCAGGCGACAGTTAAAGTTTAGGACTAAAATAATATATGTATATTGATGATTGACTTTTGATGGACTCCTTTATATGAGTTATTTAAAAATTTGGTGCTCGTATTATATAGGTCCATATACCGTATAGGTACGTAAGAGTTTTTGTAGTTGGTATTGAGTGCCAGAGGACACGGCGAAATTGCTTTCGGGTGTTGATACTTTGTATTTACAACAACTTATTTTAATGTGTAGGGTACGGGGTATGACAAGTAGATAGGTATAATTTTTATAAAAAATCGCCTTATATATTTAGTTTACAATGAAGTGTAGTACATAAATAAACGTGGGTATTTTGCTAAACGTTATTCAGATAAACTGTGATTTGATGCATTATATTTTGGTTTTCTATTATGTCATTTATGCAGTTGATAGACACAAAAAGGCTTTCGTTTGGAGCACAAGTGAATGGAAGCGACAGCAGTAAAATCCCGAGCGAAAGGCCGAAACCGAAGGCTACGAAAAGGCTTCGGCTCTCGTCGCCTCGCCCCTCGGCTCGCTTCAGTTCGTTACAAATTACTATACACTCAGCTAGCTTTAGTTCGCTTCAGATCTTGGTTGTGGGAACTTGTGTAGCGCGTTACAAAATAACAGTTTGTTATGCTATCCGTTTAACTAAAACAGTGAAATGCCGACAGACGTCATGTCGGCATGCCGTTCGGAGCACTTTGTCCCGGGATTCAGTAAAAAAACCTGCGATGCGGAAGTGAAGTCCGGGTTTTTGGTGCTCCTGGGTCCGGGCGGGATGCGCCAGGATGTAAGAGTAGTAGTATATCGGACCTCGCTAGAACATTTCGCAGTCATGTATCCTCGGAAACGGCTGTCGAAGCCTCTAGGGGTCGTCAACCTGAGGAATACAACGACTGAGCGCGTAGACACCAGTTGCGGCTTCTCTGTGCGTCAGAAGGATTATGACAATGCTGTCTCTGCAAAATTTCTGTGCTCGGAACGCGACATTGAAGCCTGGTTGAGCGCATTCTCTTCGAAGACGTGCCCTTCAGAGCACGCAGCCAGTCTACCGGTGTTAGTAGAAGCGGAAGAGAGCTAAATTGTGATTCCATGTAATTGGTTTAAGTGAATTGTTTCTCTATGTGCGTTCGTGACGTGAAAAGCATAAACGAGGTTACATTTGTTTTGCAATGGGATGCGAAAAGTGAAAGCTTTAGTTTTTTGCGAGCGTACGAAAGTCGTCTCCGTAGTCATAACGCCTACAGACTTGGAAACCAATTTACTAGACTGGTTAAACAGGATTAAGTGGTAATCTTGACATTTGGTTACACACAGTAACATACGTTGCTTACTGCACGTTTGTATTCAAGTCTTGTAAATATCAGTTTTGTATACTTGCCAATTAGGTATTAATATCAATTCTGTAGTCTGAGATGTAACGAATTTTTAGTCATTTAATTCCTTAGCTTAACGATTACGATTTACATTATTAGCTACGATATATCGATTGTATTTGGAAGTAGAATGTGACTTGATGATAAATTCATGATTGAAAAAATATGTTAAAAAATTGTGAAACTTCAGATCTACCTACCCGAATATGCAAAAAATAATCGTTCTATTTTAAATGTTCATGTCCATTCGATTCAATTGTTAAAGAACAGGCTGCAGGCAGCAGCCATAGAAGTATCTGCTTATGAGAGATTGGTACATTGTGAGATAATGAGATTATTGATACCTATTGTGTCGTAATGGCATTGTTTGTTGTTGTTTTTGTTACCTTATTCTCTCTCTGCCAAGTTCACTGTACCTACAAATTATACTTAGCATAGAAAAATTTGTAAACTGGTGTTCCACCATTTTATGATATTCTTTGTGACAGTTGATAAGTTCTTAATTAAGGTTTTGATTGGTAAATTTTATGTTGGAAACATGCTTAATATGTAATTTATTTTCATCATTTTAGTGCATGATGCATACGTATTAACCATACAAATTGGCTTAATGAATTATGAAATTCATTTTATTTAGAAGATGATATAGGTAGTAGGGATGGGATGTATTTTTTATTGATCCATCCAAGATCTAAGTATATTTAAAACATTTTTTGTCTTGTCTTAACTTTGCAAAACTATATGTTTTGCGAATAAAATTGACATTGAATGATTGAGAAAATGTTTATGTAAACTGCTTTTCGAAGTCATCATTTACTAAATATGTACTTTCGGGATTTTAATATTGATGAGAAGTAGGTACAATTTAAGGTATGAAAGATGACATGACTTTTTCAAATCATTGTATGGGAAAGTTCCTTACTTCCGCTCTTATTGTAATAACAATTCTGTTTAAAACTATTTGAGGATTTTGGAAGAGGGGACCAAAAGATGCGTTCTTTTGTGAACTGTGGTATTGTAGTTGTAGCTTTCTTTTTAAGCGTGGCTATGTTTATGATGATGTAAATCATTGAGAACTTTTTAATCGATTGTACTTGCCTGTGTCGGTCATTTAGATAAGCTAGTAGAAAAGTTCATTTGTTTTTCTATTTGTGAATTAATAGAAAACGATAATGTGATATACTTAAACTTGTGATTGTAATAATGTAACTTAACTTAATTAAAATGTATTAATTATTATGTGTATATGTATTTTATTCTCATCAAGACATTTTGAAAGACAATTTTTTATATAATTCCCAATTTATTATATACTAAATCACGCGGTCGACGCCGTGGGTCAAGAGTAAATAAAATTGAAGACAAATTATTACTTTTCAACGCATAAAAGAGTTTATTGCAGCGAATATATAAAAGTTGGACTGGATTGGAAAATACAAAATTATGACTTTTCAAATTTTCAACAACTTTTCTGTACCTATAACTCATTTATGTATTCCTTACGGTTTAAGCAGCGTTCTCAAAAACTACTTTCGACTACATTTCTTTCACAAATTCCCTTAACAGATAAAATCCTTTTAATTTCCGCGATAACATTGTTACTTAAAAGATTCCATAGTTCATATTGGCTAAAGATTTTTGTAAATCGGTCCAGTAGTTTTGGAGCCTATTCGACGCAAATAAACAAAAATAAACTCTTCTCTATTATATTAGTGCAGATGTGTAGATATTACGAGCATAAAACCTATATTATATTATTTCATCTCGTTTTCTCTCTCTCTTTCTCTTGTAAGCAAAAACAGGCAATGAATGTGGTAGGTACATGTATGATGCGGTTATTAAAAAGTCCTGAGCTTAAATTGAAAATGCCCTGAATGGCTCCAAGAAAAGTATTTTATAGTCCCCTATTTCTAGCTTCATTTGATAGAAGCAGGTCCGTGCTCCCAAATATTTTTGTAGGGTACCTTAAAAGTTTAGGATTCTTTAGGAAAAGTCAAGGCGTTCAAATATAAGAATAATTGGAAGAATTTTTAAACAATATTCCTGCGGATCGTCTTGAACTCCAGTCAGTAAAATTATAATAAACTTATGATCAAAAATTATTACTTGCTGGTGATGACCAGTTAGCTTTCCGTGGCTCGTTGATTAGTTAAATAAAAAATAAATCTGCTGAGCGGAAGAAACATTCCCTCTCATTATCCATAGTCCATTGCTGTAAATAAGTAGCATATAAGTCCATCCTGCAATTCATGGCGTAACGAGTATTATCCCTTCTACGGGACTAGACTATTTCGATATAAAAATATTTTGTCTTCAAAACATGACCATAGTCAATAAGGCTACGATAAAATACCATATTTTTTATGGTCGATGGAACCTTCAGGTACATTTTACCAGTGGCCGCAATAACAATAGACTAGTTTATGCTTTAGTCTCGATTCGACCTCTAAAAACAGCTCAAGTGCGAGTCAGGCTATGTGCAGTGTTGCCCTACACTGCCACACTTCTTTATTACCGCAATAACTCCTTAACCTGTAAAGTCTACCAAAGAAAACGTTTTAAAATTCATTATACCTATGTGTACTCTAAAATCAGACAATTTTTTCCTTAATAAAATTAAGTGTAAAGTATTATGAGTCAAATTGAATATAACCATGCAAATTTGTAAATTGTAACAGGATTATTGCGCGTGACTGGGGGCGGTCCAGCATGGCGAAAATATAACAACTTTGAATTTTCCATGGAATCATAAAAACTGAAGAAGTACAGGTTTGAAAGGTTTTTTCAGGGTTATAGTTCGGCTAGTACGCGTGTCGGGGGTGAATCATCATCTAAATTATAATTAGGAGACGAAGGCTGGTACCTCCCCTGCGCACAATGACCAAGGGAGCTAGTTGGAGCGATCCCATTTATCAAAATACTTTTTATAGGAAAGTGTTCTCTAAATCTGGGTTACTTATTCTTACTGGCCCTACTCTCGATAACGTTAAAATTACACGTCACATTTCCGGCTCGTGTTAACGATCAATTAACTAGCTTGTTACCACTGTTGCTACTGTAATAAATCGCTTAGTAGAGCGAAACAGTTTCAGAATAGGACGTGCATTTAAAATGCCACTAGTAAATTTCATCACGACAATGTTAGTACTCTTGCTCATATCAACGTTTTATATCGTTATTTCGTTCAAACCTCTATCCAAGGATGAGCATATCCAAAAATTTCAGAAGACGAACGATGAAGTAGAACCATTCCGGCGAAATTTAACAGAATGTGCGCGACAAGTCAGAGCTTCGATGGTCGACGTAGAGAACTTCCTAAAAAGGGTGCCTCAGTCTACGACACAAGGGAAATGCTTCGTTGCATGTATACTGAAACGGAACTCACTTATAGTAAACAATAAAATTGTAGCCAAAAATCTTTTAAACGCAAATAAAGCTGTTTATGGTGAAGATAGCGAAGTCATGACCAGGTTGAAGAGAGCTATAGCAGAATGCAATCAAGTTGTTGAAGGAATTTTTGAAATATGTGAATACGCCTCTATATTTAACGACTGCATGCATATGAAAATGGAACATATTCTTGATAAAGTGACCATGGAGCGACGGATGGAGGCCCTTGGACAGATGACTTCAAACCCCGATGAGTGGACTGAGGAGGAAGATGAAATTTTACAATTAGTTAAAGATGAACTTTAAAGTTTTTTGCTTTATTTTTCTTATGATTTAAATTACAACAAACATACAATTTGACGCACATCATTTGAGTTGGTTTATATATATATATATATATCATATTATTTCATATTACGTTAAGATTATTTCACTATTTTTTATTTAGTTCCTTAACCACTTCTAATTTAAATCGTATCTCATAGTCATAGCGCATCTAGAAAGAGGTCATGACATAATTGACATATTTTATAAATAAGGGTTATTATTTATATATAAGGGATCTCTATATGACGATTTTCTTTTTTATTTATGCCAGTAGATATACTCAGTGACCGAACCTCAATGCCCAGCCTAGGCTTACACGTTAGGTATATTTCGTGATTCTGGGTAATGAAAAGATGAAGACTATTCTTCTTATCTATAGACGTTTTAATGATCATATCTTCGATCAACAAGTGAACAAAATGTCGTTCGGCGCCAAAAATGTAGCTCAATACATAGCAGACCACTTGAAATATGTGGCAAATATTCCTTATTGTTTTCGCCACGCACCGGCAAGCTCCCAGTGAAGAGTGACGTGGCTAGTTACATATCGTGAAATATCAGAAGGTAAATCATATACTCATTCATTCGTAATTGGCGGGATAAGTTAAGTACGCGCAATAGGTGCGCTTATAGTTGTGTGATTAATTCAAGATACATTTTAATCATGATATTTTATATTCGTTCCGACGTATAGCATGTAGGACATCGATTCGACCAGAAACTGCATCGATCGAGTACGCGTTTAGATTTAATAGTAATTTTATAGTCTGTGCTTATGGATTACGGACACGAGAGCATGGACATAGGTAGCACTGAAATAAAGTCTATGGTCTAGACCCGGTTTTTTACAATCTATGATCGTTACTATCAGCCGCAGACTTAGATATAGTCATCAGCGAAGACAGAGAAGAGAATAGACTTCTAAACTTGGTGCAACTTCGATCCGGATTAAATATAAACAAACCATAAAAAAAAATGAGTTTTTTTCCACTACTACATTTTTGGGAATATTTTATTAAACAAGTGTAGAGAAAAGAACAAATACAAACTACAAATAAATATCAGTCACACAAAAAAATTACAACACATAACATCACTTAATTTCATGAAGGAGTAATCAACCTTTCAACTTATTGACGTTTTTTGTTTTATACTTTTATAATTTATTGATTTTCGTTTTATTACTCTTTATGCATTTGTCACCAAGCAAATAGCATTACTATTTATAAGTAAAAGTTTTGAAAAATGTAATGGTACAAAGGAGTTAATAACTGTTAAAACAACAAAAAGTTTAATTCTCCTGTTTGTCACAGCTTGCTAGGCAACGGTTTGTTATTAAATATTCCTGATCGAATTTACACCGAGTATAGTGAGCGTGTTACTTTGAGATTACGATTTTGCTTATAGCAACTGTGTATATAGCATAGTTCAATATTGCCAGTACATTTATTTTTTACCGACTTCAAAAAAGGAGGAAGTACTCAATTCATGTGTATTTTTTATGCATGTTACTTCAGAAATTTTTACTGAGTGGACCGATTTTGAAAATTTTTTTTTGATCGAAAGTTGGTGCTTGCGATATGATCCATTTTTTTTAAAGCGACCTCTGACGAGTCGTTTTAGTTATTGTTTCTTTTAGTTTTTTGTTTTTCTTTATTGCCGTGTAACTTTTGACTGGGTGGATCGATTTCTTACATATAAAGTGTTGTTTTAGTGCAAAAATGTTTCCGATTTAGGATGTCATAGACTTTCCTAAGATAATGCGGAATTATACTATCGATTACAAGATTTACGGAACGACTTTCAAATTCATATAGAAGTCTTCCCTGTGTATATCGGAACGTGGCTTCTTCATGTTACTCAGCATCACATTCTCACAGTCACAGTAACTGTCATCTGCTTCTGCCATTAGTGGGTCGGACGTGTATTTGTAGTTTGTGTCTGATCCCTATGTAGTTTGTGAAGGAGTGTTTTGTCGTTGTTTGGAAAGGAGAAATATTATTCGATAAAAATTCCATTCGTATCATTCGAAGTATTTGTGAATTTCATTGTTGGCAGGTAATAAGCTATCCCAAAAATATCTTGTTGTCACGTCACAGAGGAATTTGAAAAACAAGCATCTTAAACGCTTGAACTTGTCAATATAATTGAAAATGTTGTTTATTACTTAATCATATTTTTAGCTTGGGAATGTAGATTCTTAATTTATCCAGCTAGTTCTTTTTTTTAATTTTAATGCATAGACGGCACTGCAGTGTTACGCTTGGAGTTTTCAGAACCTATTTGACCCTGACTGCGTACATACGCCAATCGCATTAATAAGAAAAAAAAACTGTTTTTGGTATTTATTAGGCATTCAAGTAAGGTTCTATCATACATCAAAATTGTGGAATAAGTTTTTATAATACCAATATCTTATTTTTCTTCAATGCTCTATCTTTTTTGCCATGGTAACTTCTGTTCAGAGATTTTGAACTTATGAATCCATTCTGTAATGTGTTGGTAAAGTAACATGCAAATCTGCAAGTGTAAAATTTTTCAGGAGAGCCATATGAACATAAAAATTGGGGGAAATGCCCTTATATCAGCCATGTCAACATTTTTAGATCTATAATATTATATAGATTTTTTTTTTGTATCTCATGTATTTAGGTTATACATTAATCAGAGCTTTTAACTTTGACTAATGTATAACATGTTCCATGTTATTTTATAAGATTTATTCCATTTTATTTTAATTGTGATTTATATACATCTAGGCACACTTCACAATTTTTCCTCATAACACTAACTTATTCTATAAACTCAGGCTTCACTGTAGCCTATAGAATATGCTGAGCCTGCAGCTTCGCATGCAGTTATATAAATCATTTGCTGGAAGTCTGTAATAGTGTTTTGTTAAATGTTTTTAAATTTTCTTTATTCAGAGCATTCCATTTTCTTCATAGCCTTTTTAGGGTGTATTAACTCAAAGGTTGTTCTCTCAGGTTTTTGTTTTGAAACATAAAATTTTTATCTGAGAAGATGCGGTTTATCTATTCTTTTATCTATTCTGAGAAGATGCCGTTAAATACATTTGCTTCCTTTTGCCTTTTTTATTGCTAAAAGTTGATAAACTAGCCAATTTGCAAATAGTTAATTTTTAAAACTCTGACTGCCTTTATATATATAATTTCAGTACATCCGGTCATGTGTCTGCCGGCTGCCCCAGCCTTGCCTACCTGTGCGGGCCGTGGTGAAAAATCTTTAACCTGTTTAGCATGCCATTCGGGTAGCTGGTGGGCTCACTATTTATTTCTACTAGCAAGCCACATGGTCCTTTATGAACTCACAATTTAGTATTTAGGTGGTTAATTATAGAAATAAAAACAGCGACTTGTATTTGTAAGGAACTTTGTTTTATTCATAATTGATATTACTGTCTTCTAATGGTGCTATGATAATTAAAAAAGCATTCTGAAGACACTGGGTTTTGAAGGGCAGTGTTATTTTACATGCTTCTACGTTTGTCACACCTCATAGCAGTTGATGCATTTTCCTCTGACTAATCTGTTATGATGGTCAACCAATGGAGACTCCAAATTGGTGTCTATTTGAGTAACTCTGGTTAATTAGACCTTGTCTTGGTTTTTCAGGACCCTTCAATTCTGCAAATATTTTCGTTAAATGTTTTTATTGTATATTTTTTGTTTGAACTGGTTCCTGGAAGTTTGAACAAAATAAAGGCTTAAAAAATCAAAGATATGCTAAATATTAAAGCTCTATAGACAATTTTTGGAACCATCGCAAGTTTCTCCTTGCTGGATTAGAATAACTACCCAACTGGTCTGAGTACTCAACAGTACATTTATCGCGATTATAGTCCATTATCAGCATTGGTTTTATAGTCACTTTGTTACTGTTTCTTTTGCTGCGTAATGAAGTAAAAATTAAAAAGTATTTATTACGTTTTAGGAACCAATAGTTCACTTAACTAAATAAAAAAATTAATAAAAATCCCTGTATCAATTTACCTCGTAAGGCCCAATTTATTTTTGGCTAGATCAACTGAACACGCAATGTGCAATATGATGTACAGTTAATTACGTTAACGACAGCCGGAGGACTCAAAAAAACCAAAGTTTCTTAGAATTACTTTAATTAAATTACTGGTTACAAATTAATATCTAAACTATTGATTCTACTGTCCGATGCTAGGTGCAGTAATGGAATGAATCAAAATAATTTAATAATTAATGAAAATTAAATCTGCTGATGCGGAGCATGCATTTATCGATATCTAGGTTGCACGTGTATCGATGGGCAGCAACGACGTCAGCGATCTCCCTCGTCGCTAGGCACGAACAAGTTCTTCTCTCATAGTTTTGTTCTCATAGATTGTTTGTTTTTTTCTGGGCAATATAAGATGGAAAGGTATAGCAAGCAATGAATATCAAGTTTCGATCTTTTGTGTATTTGATGTAATTACATTGGGTATTTAGTATATCATAAATAAATTTTTATTTATTTTATTTTAATTGATTGAGACAGAGTCACATATTCAAAAAGTAGACAATAGAACAAAGAAGATATTCAAACAAAAGTATTAGAAACTATAATAATATAGTATACTTACAATCTAGACATAAGTGAGATCAATCAACAGGAAATAGTAATTGCAATATTTTTGGTTGAAAATGTTGAAAAATAATATTAGTCTCATTGATTAATTTAATTTAACTTCACAGATATACTTATCAAAATCACAAATTATTTAAAAAATCAACTCCAAACTTAGGTAAACACAAAGCAGTCTTCGAAAACAATATAAAAATTTAATGTTAATAAACAAAAACAAAGATCTATTCATCGTCGTTGTGGAAATCGCCAAAGCAGATCCTTAATTTAGTAAGGCACAGGTTAAAATTAAAAGCACTGCATTTAAACAATGTCCTATTAGAATAACAGGGACGGCACCTACCAACCGCATCAGAAATATAGGGCAAATGTTTGGCTCCAGCCGTACGGAACTTCTTGCTAGGTACTGGTACAAATGCTGTTCTACCTCTCTTCCGTTGTATTGGTGTTAGGTTTTCATTATAGATGGGCTGAAGAATTCGCCCCAGTTGCAGCATAGGATTTGATTAACGTCATTCCCAGCTCCAGTTTAAAGGCTCGCAGCTTTTGTATTTTCTGTACAGGTATCCGAGATTTTAATTGATCTTTTTTATACTGATGCCAAGAATTGGTTATTGCCAAGTCAATCATCGCGGAGAAAAATCTTTGCGTCCACTTTCTGGTTCTGTGTCTGTGTGGACATACAGCCATGAGCCGATCAGCCAAGTCAACCCCACCCATTTTCTGATTGTATTGTCTGACTACTCTGGGTCGTGGAACGTTTACGTATACTTTAGTATTTTTGGACCAGCGTCGACATATATCAGCGTCATCTTTTGCATCTACTGACGATAAAATCAAGACTCGTTTGTTATCAAACCACTTAGTGAAAACTACCTGTCCATCTTTTCTGACTACTACTTAACAACTTCCTTTTCCTTGCTCTTTAAATTCTTTGTCGCCGATCAATAACGGGCGTACATCGCCAGGAATTCGATTTTTCATAACTGTCCTAGTAGCCTTAATCCCTCTCTTTTCTAGTTCATCGAATAATTTTTCAGATGTTAAATATCTGTCAAAATATAATATATGAACAGGAACGAGATTCTCTGATAGAGTTAATACGGTTTTTTCATCAAGTCCAAAGTTTGACATAAGTAGCGTCACCTTGATAAATGTTAAAGTCACAAATGGTACCATCTGGATTAGCCAAAACAAAAGCTTTCAAAGGAACTGGATTAGGCTTACCTGGGCAGTACTGTTCAATAGCACAGGACCCAGTAAATGGTATAATCATTTCATCTAAAGATAGGTACTGCTCTTTTTCTTGCCTTTGACATCCAGCCAGTATGCGATCAATCAAAGAGCGCATTTTCCATAATTTATCTTTAGCTCTCATCTCAGGTCTGATATAAGGGTCAAAAACAACTTTTAAAGAGTTTCTCAGCAAAATAAATCGGTTCCGGGACATATTATCATTATAAACAGTACTCTCCATTTCCTTTCCCAGTACATTCTTAAATTTGGGTAAGTGACATCTGCCATCACAAAAGTAATGCCTAAATAGACTTTTAATTCATCAACAGTCAAAAAATACAAATTACGACCGTTCTTTTCAATGGCATTCTGATTTGTACATGTTACTATAAGATCAATTAACTCGTCATTTATGTATTGTTTTAAGTAATCTATTTTAGTGAACCCTTCCGTAACAGTTATTAGATATGTTGGCTGAACCATTTCGGGAAATTTTGGTTCGAAATCCTTTACAGTCCAATTACCTTCAGAAACCGTTGCACTAGCAGAACTTCTTCTAGCACTTCTCATTCCACGACCGCAAGGGAGTGTAGTCATATTGGTCTTTGCAAATCGTCGCCTTCCTTCTCCACGTCCTCTACCACGGCTCACAGATTCTGCATCTTGTTTGTCATCTTCAGTGTCTGAACTGAAATCTGAACTACCATCACTTTCTTAATATTCTGATGATCTTATAGTAGCAGGTTGGAACTCTAGGTCGTCTAAATCTTCATCCGAAGGTATGAAGTCTGTTACTTCAGATTCATTTAGTAAGTATTCTATTTGATCATCCAAAGGAGCGGAAAACAAAAAAAACCTTAGTTTAGTCATAGTAAACAGTAATGGCCAATGTATAAAACAATGAACATATCTTTTATCCTCATACTAAACAGTAACGCTTAATGTGCATCAAAATTTAAATTTTTTTTTTGATAAATGATACAATATACAATCCAGAGTGTCTGGTTCAAAATTATTATATTCCTGAAAGTGCATACATTAATCACTAAACTTGGCAAATTTTTATAAAAAAAAAGCATAAGATTTCTTGAATTATTTGCGATTTGACTTACGCGTCTGTTGAGTCCGCGGCATGGCTGTAAAATAATGGTGAAGTTTGATAGATTGTCTACGGATTCCGGTTAAATGTCACGTGAATTTCCAGCCAATTAAATAACTTGTCACAATGTTCAAAAGAAGTTATCGTTGGCGTGAAAACTCAAAAGCAAAATCCATACAACCTAAATTTACATCGTAATGTACACTGGGCGTTTAAGAGATGATTTAATTTATACTCTGGGCCGGAATGCTAACTCAAACTTTGTACAATATAATGTACTTTGGACCTTGCGAAGTTAACCCTAGGATGGTATGATAATTTAAGTGAACAAGCATAGTAACAGGGGTGCAAAGTCACCCCATGAAAATAAAATGAATAAAAAACTTTTGTGTAATGAAATATAAAACTTTTTATTCTTGTAACAAACTAAAAGAACAGTCTTCTTAAGATCAATCAGTAACTAAATGAAATTAGATTAACCCTTATGTGAGTAACGAGGTACCTGGGTACCTATAGCATTTTCAATTTTAAAGAAAAGTATATTTACGCTCGGTAAGTACCTGTGATTTCGTGAGAGCTCTTAGCTGTTTATAAGTTATATATTTTTAAATATTTGGACCCAGATAACTAATAAGAATGTTTTGTGGTAACCAAAACATATTTTGAACTCACAATAGAGTGACAGGGTACCCGGGTATCTCTTTGCGTTTTGTATGACAATGAAAAAAATATTTATGATTTCTTACAAAAAGGAAATAATAAACATTTGGTATGACGCTTTATTTCTATAAAAATTATAAATTCTTTGTTTATGCAGATATTGCATAGCTCTCGAAGCAGGTGTTATGTGTGGGACGAGTTACTGCATGTTCACCACAAACTGGTTTTCTACAGTTAGTGCAAGAGTTTCGTGTTTTTCCTTGCTTGCGTTTGAATGCATATGTAGCAAGCCACAGATTTCTTCTGTGTTTTACGGTATATTCTGCTAATAGCTTATTCATATTCTCCACTCCACAATTGTTTTTATTATAATATAAAATAATTTCCAGCTTGACAGTTTCCTTATTACTTTCAATAACTGGTGACATGTGCATTGATGATAACATTATTACTGCTTAGTTCTTTTAGGTACGTAGGAACACAGTTGCTTCTTTGCTAAAGTAAAGTTAGAAGAATAAATCACCCTCTCCTTGTGTGCTTGCATGTTTGCAGGAAGAAATCGTAAGAGTCAATCTTAGTAAGTCACTAGAACATTCTGCTAACATCGCTTGTAATTCTGTTGAATGATATCTTCGAACACGTGATCTTTGTTAAGAAGTAGGTACTCACCCCAATTTTCATAATGAAAAAATTATAAACTCACAAAATAGAAATAAGCTTTTTCGTGCCGATAGCCATGTACCCCACTCCATCCCCCCTCCGATTTAAGCGCCACAGATCGTCAACTGTTTAGTATAAAGAAAATTATAACATTAAATATATGGGTAACGTTAGTTTTAACGCTCGTT
>DWJZ01001696.1:0-22157 GCA_018249125.1 Asbolis capucinus
AAGTATATATGTATGTTTATCAGTTGTCTGTTCACCATAGCACAAGCTAACGCTTAGTTTGGGTTCAGATGGCCGTGCGTGATTTGTCCAGAGATATTTATTTATTTATGTTGTACTGAAATATAGTATTTTCGCGTACTATATATTCCTTCAACACAATACAGTATGTAGTCCCGAAATACAGTACAATATTATATATTATATTACGGTTGGCAACCCTAGTAACCACTTCAGAAATTGTGACACAATCAAAAATATATATGTAAAATGATAGCCACGTTGAAAGTTGATGCTTCGTCCTCACCGACCAAAAGAATCGACACCTATATGGGTACCAAGTTTTGTGTTCATTTGGGATGTACTTTATGATTTTACTTGCTGTGTTCTCCGTATACAATTAAGGCACCCAGCATGCCTTGATATAAGTGTTCCGCTGAGTGGAAACTTAACCCTACTCGATATTACGTTTGAGTCATCAATCGATAACATTATAGGAATGTTATTTACTCTTTTGTTATATCATAAACTAGCGGTCCGCCTCGGCTTCGCACGGGTGGACATTTTGTGTTTTATAGAAAAAAATTCTGGTCAATTATCAACCGTTTCTGCAGCGCATGCTACGAAAAACTTTTTACAGTACTTTTTTTTACTCCTTAGGCTAAATAATTGAAGTCCTAGTAAGAATCTCCATTTTTTTTATAGATATTTATATATCCTATGTCACTCAGTGATAATATAGCATTCTAAAGGTAAAAGAATTTTTGATATCGCATCAGTAAGTTTTGAGTTTATTCGTTACAAACATACAAAAGTATAAATCTTTTCTCTTTATTATTAGTGTGTTCAGTTCATTTGTCCTTATGATGAGCATGCATTGGCGCCAATTGCGTCTCACGGGCTCAAAGCTGCATTGTAATATGAGTTGACACCCGTACGCGTGTGACATACACGCGATCTCTAATAGCTTTTTATATGAGTGGAACAATGAGCGGTGCCCCGTTAGAGCGATGTATGGCCGAACAATAGACACCTGACACCTGACACTGACGGGGAGCCTGACAACTGACACCGACAGGTCACGACACAACTCTCTCCGCCCTCAGGAGCGCCACTGTTCCGTCAGAAATGAAAGTTCGACGATTGCAACTGATTTGATACTGCTTAGGTTATGATGATTTTCTTGCATAATGGTAGGACAATTGAAAATATGTACTATTTTTGAATTAATAAATGTTACTTTTTTAGATTTTTTCAGATGTTCAGAACCAAACTTAGCCGATAGTGCCCTAACAGGAATTGTCACTTTTATGATTGCAACCGATAATATCCCACGACTGGGCTCGGATCTCCGCTCACATTATGAGACGTCTCAGCCGTAATCCACCACGCTGGTCAAGTGCAGTGGACTTCACACACCTTTAAAACTTTATAGGAACTCTCAGAAGTGCAGGTTCCTCACGATGTTTTCCTTCACCGTAGCAAGTGTTAAAATCAAACAAATATCGCCTTAAGTATTAATAGTTGCCATAAAAATCACTAAATTAAAAAAAAAAACAATTACTCTAGTAGAGAACGTAAAATATCGTTTTAAATTTTTCATTCTACTACCAGTCACAATAAATATTTACCTACGCCAAATCGCAACATCATTCCATGGATTGTACGCTATTCTGTAGCTAAACTGACGGGTTTTGTAAGAAACGCTAAATACTAACTTTATTCTAAAACATAGATTTAATGTTACTAAAGATGATAACATAAACAAAAATAAAAAAAATCAACTATATTAAAGTGCCTTTACTATCCAATTACAATGGTAAAAAAATTATATTGCATTCAATGTTAAAAGCACGTCATGCCTCGTGTCATGCCATGTGATTAGATCATGTAGAGTCAAACCATGGTGTGGTGGAAGATGCGAGCAAAAACTAGTCCCTAATAATGCGTATTTAATTGACTTGATATTATAAACGCGAAATTTTGTAAGTATGAATGGATGTTTATTATTCTTACAGGAAAAAACTACTTGACAGATTTGGATGAAACTTTCCGGTAATATAGGTTATACATCAGAATAACATATAGGCTACAATTTGCAATGATTTTGTGTAATTTTGGTCACGATACGTGTCAATTGAGTCGAAAAAAAATCTGCCCTTTGAGAGCTGTTTTGGCGTACGCTGTCTAAACCATTGGAGTTATACAAAGATGATGTACCGTATATTGTTTGTACCGAGTAGTTCTAAATAAAAGTCCGCGACAGCATATATCTTTTATGTGGAAGCCTCTGTGAACAAAATTGGGAGCCATAAATTTGATTAATGCACATTTTGGTACATGGAATATTATAGAAACGGACCGGAATGAAATTATGAACATGACGCGAGCGAAGCCGTAGCTTAGTGATGTTACAATTTTATTAGTTGTGTATGTAAGAGGAAGTCGGTTTTTTTAAAGAGTTACTTAATTGCTTAGACAGGAGTCTTGTTCTCTTCACTTAACGCATATTAAACATATATAACAATCTTTGCACACTCGTTAGTACCAGGTGGGTACACGCGCCGCCGCGCAGCTGATTGCGACACGACCCATTGTCCTCCAGGCCTCCAGTCGCCGAGCAATTCTATTGTTTCTTATTTCACGTTAACATTTGAACAAATATGCGTTCGCCTTGACGCCTCGGCTCTGCATGTGTTGCGGGGAGTTTGATTACTTCGTACCAGATCTTCGTTAGACTTCTGATCGCCTTGGAGTTTGGTCTTTCTTGTAACTGTAATACAATCACAATTTTAAGATTTAGTTCCTCCACAACCCTTTTGATTTGATATAGTCAACAATCCACAATGTCCATCAATAATCATTTGGCCATCGAGGTGGATTTGTGCCTGTACCTCTCACTTTGTGAATGGAGACCCAAGCCCAGTAGTAGAACAGTTCTGGGTTTCAATGATGTTGACCTTTTCGGCCTTCATCTTTCGTTTTGGACATCCTTTTGATACAGACAACACGCTTTGCTTCATAATTTGTTTCGCTGACCGCGAAGGACTGCGTTAAATTACCCGCGTCGGTGTTCTTGTCCAAGGAAGCTGTAGATGTCTTCAAGACAAGAATGAATAGGTTCCTGCTAAGTTATTGCGCTTTGCCAGCCAAGATTGAAGTCGCTAATTACCAGTAGGTGATTTTGAATGCAAGGATTAACTAACAAAATACAAAATCTAACAAGCTTCTCGGCATGCTCAAGAGGTAAAGTTATCATAGCCCAATCTATAACAGATAGTTCTATTTGAAGACCATCGCATTTTATTGCTAACTCTATACGTTAACTTAAACGTTGACCCCAACATTAATCGTTCACATAATTAATTAGACGGAGTAAGTCACGTGGAGGTTAATTAGATTTTTTATGTGTTGGCGCTACTGACTTATAAACGGATAGAATGGTGATAGTTTTAAGTTGGCTTCAGACAATGGTATTTTCTGACCTGGGTATTTTCCAATATATTCCAGTTATGGACGTCAAATATTTTGAATCTATCACTCTTTCTCTAGCGAAGAAGGACTGGCGAAAAATATTTTTCGTGTGTTATCAAAACGATAGCTTATCCCGTACAAAGTTTTTAGATTCAGCTTGAGCGGAACTGTTACTTTCGTGTTCGATATCTTGATCAACCTGCCTTAGAACTATTGCTTCTATTTAGGACACTTTGCATTTATATTCTTATTTTTGTATAAATTGTAACTTGATTTGAATAAAGTAATTTACATTCAATTCTGGTCACCCTGCCTTTGACTGTTGTTTACGACGATATTAACTGTTGACACTAATTTGCGGTTGAAAAAGACCTTCCACATAATAACATGCTTAATGGTGATGAATGATTATTGATAATAGCTGTTTCGAATTATTAATGGTAAAGGAACGATAGTCTAGTCATCTAATGGTTTTAATGGTTACTTCAAGGGTATGGACCAGGGAAGTCTGCTTAAGTTCGCTTAGAATGTGCTCTAACACAACATGGTGAAAAATTTGGAGTTTTTGAATGAGATTTGCAATTAATTCTCTTGAATGAAACGACGTTGTCTCGATCTCATCAAGGATACATTGAACCAGTGGCAGGTGCTCTGTGCTTGGAACATATTCCACCAGCTAAATACAGCTCTGTGAATTTCTTGAATTCTTGTATCTTTTAACATCTGATAAAGACTTTGGAACTTATGGATTTATTGGTGGTACCGTTGCGTTCTTACATTCTTATGCGACTTGTATGAGTTCAAACCGTTTTAATAATTTCATGTTCATACTTCATTCTGTCACAAACCGTAATTGCTGCTCGTCTTATGTGCTTATATCGAGATAATAAACTAATAACGAACCATGGCATTATTGCATGTAAGTGGGTATGTAAGAGAAATCCCGGTGACCGTTTGTGACCTCTATTCATTGCGCTAGATGCGTAGAACTTCTCGTACAAAGCGAGCATGTTGACGTCACCAAGCCGCATAAGCTCACAAAATAAATCAGTGCTGTATGACTCACACGCTCTCTGTCCTAGTATCCCGTACCTTAAGGAAAATATTGTTCCTAAATCTTAACATCTAATCAATTGTGACAATTGCTCTGAATCCTCCATGACACTTTACTAGCTACCAAGTATCATTATAATAGTTCTTGGTCACCTTAGTTCCTTAACTATAAAGTGACCATATTTTGTGCTATAAAGTTGCTCGTTTCACGTGCCTTTTTAAAAAATAATATGATTTAATAGGCTAAGAATGCTTCAGCCGACATCACCGGCTGTGCAAATACGCGTATCAGACTGGCTTGAGTGTAGCATTCAGCCGGAGCGGAATAAAAGTGGGATGTAATCGTTACACGTGAAGGAATTATTGATTTAAAGTAGTCGTAGGCTATTGGCTATATGGAGCTCGAAGAAGTTTCAGTGTTTTCATACATTAGAGATAACATTAAATGGAGTGCTTTGGTGGACAGTAATCGTTATCTTGGAGGCATTTTGCTAATGTAAGGAGATCTAAATAAATAATGATCATTGGACAACTTACATAGATAATTTGACCCAAAACTAAGCATTAACTTGTACCATGATGATCAGACAACTAACATACATACATATAAATTTTTAAATATTTATATAGATATTTACACACAGAACAAACATTCTGGGTGGGAATCGAATCCATGACCTTCGATGTAGCGATCGCTACGCTTCGCTGTACGATTGCTGATCAGGTTCACTAACCACTAGACCAACCGGCTGTCACCTGACTTTTGAGTTAACCCAAGGCAAGGCTAACATCTCGCATCCTAGTTTAAACTCATTAAGAACCAGAACGGAGTTGAAAAATTGGAACTGAGGTAGATTACTCCACATTTTTCATGTACATTTGCAAAGGCTCTTATTTAACTCTATCGGTAATTGAGGAATGATGTTGGCTGATGATGGAATGATGATGGATGTTGAGGAATGAGGAATAATATATCGTTGGGCTATTTATCGTTCCTTGCTTGAGAAGAATGCTCGCAACCAGATTGTTATAGAATCCCCGTTCATCATGATTCTAATAGATCAATATTTGTTCTTGTCATGTGTTTGGCCACTAATGAATTGAAGACAAAGGAATCGTTATTGCCAATGATTTATCACAATTGCGCTAGATTATGCGACGTCGCAGAAAGTGTTTCGCAATGGCAACATCGGTTGTGAAACATGTCCGCAGTGCGTTTAGCTGTTGCGGCAACTGTTTATAGCCTTACTGGAAGTATTGTTACATTAGACCTTATTGTACGGTTGTTAATGACCCAGCCCTTATCTTCGAAGCGAATCCTCAGATTTATTTAAAACGTTGACGCTTGAAAATTGTATGTTGAGGGAATGCTATAACACTGACTCCATCTCATGCAGACAGAACAAGATGTCTACGGCTTATGGCTTTCAGTAAGGATAATATTATCAACAAATATATTTTAAGCCTGGTATTCTTCATGAAGCCATTGTAAGAATATCTTTGTTGTACTAATTGAAAGTTTTGTTCGAGGCAAGAACACCCTTAGAAGTGTCACTGAATTGGTACCAGGCGCGAGCTTCACTGGTAAATTCTGAACTTCCAAGAGCTTTACAAAATGCCCTTCACTAAGTCATGCTTGTTGAAAGTACTAGTGATTTGTTTGAATCTTGAACGTTTATTAACAGTGATTTAACTGGATTTGGAATAAACTTTTATACGATCAAGCTTTTTAGATTACGTTATTTTGAACAATGTTTTGCATTTGTGCAATTCGCCTTCTAATCTCGTATTTGTCTGAACAAAAGACTATTATTTGGAATTCAATTGGTCTTGGTACCCTTTTCTTGTTGCACAGACAAATGATTATACGAGTGACAGAACTCCCAAACTAGAACCACATTCACACATTGCCAACAATTTATGGATGTCAGGTTCCACCACAATAAATCGTTGCGTCACATAAAGTAAGAGTCGTCGGAAAACTCTTGATTGAAGCGCGTAATAAAAAAACAGGTGCGGCGCGTTGAATAGATGAGTGCATCCGCGAGGGACTGGCTCCGCTTTATATAATAGATGTAGGTAACGAGCGTGCTACAGCCGGTGTAGAGAGTACCCACCTGACATCGGACCCTTTTCATCCCAAACTCATCTCATTCGGTTCCGAAGTGCCGGATGTGCCCACACATGATGGCGGAAGGGAATTAGAGATGTGATAATAAAACCAGTTCATAAGTGGCTTTGCAGAGTTTAATGTGGTTTATGTGACTTGTGTGAATGTGTCCAAAACAGGTACAACTCTATCAGATAAGTTAGAGGATTGTGATGTTGTGAAAACAAAAAGTCCAATCAGCCAATAATGTAATTTGTGTTCTTCGCTTCGTTTTATGATTTGAGCGAGTGGCACCTCACAGTGGATGTCTTCGGGCAACCGTGGCTACAACAGCCAACTGGTTCCTCTGATACTTAAAACAACACAATCATACCTCAACCGTAGGATTCCCTCTGTCGCGAAAGGCATGGCCAACAAAAAAACACCAGACCCCGAGAACAAACAATCATCTATCACATAAAAACCTGCTCCGGTCGGTAAATTCAGGCAATTCAAAAAAAGTATCAGGTAATTTCTCACAAGTTACGCCAAAGTCAATTTTTAGGCGCGCCATCGATTATTATTACATCAACACATCGATAGAAGAATAAATATTATCCGCATTTTTTTTCCAGAATCTCTATCGGCAGACGGATGAATCTTGTTATTGACCGTAATGTAGGCACAAATACGGATATTAATCAATAACCGCAACCTGTTTACATTGGCTCGTGCGTTGGTCCGCAGCTGCCAAACGTTTCGCCGCAGATACGAGTATCATATCGAAAGAAACTCATATCTAATATGTCTTGAAACATTTAGGACAGATGCCATGGGTTTTGTAATTATTTAGTCGCTTATACTGATCGTTTTAAAAGGAATTTTACGGTTTGTTTAATGTTTTCCAGCGGACTCAGATTAAATTGTCGTTTGTCAAGAGTGTGACCACGATTTTGAGTTAGTGAGTCGAAATATCGTTGAAAGTAAATACTAGGTACCGTATTAGGTTAATAGTGACAGTTGCTGCCATTTTGTTCACTGTCTGTATTCTGCTGTCAATCGCTGATAATGTAAGCAGCTTATAATCATATCGTGTTGGGCTTTTGTTCTCCTGGATTATGAGAGAATATGAAAAGATATTTCATCACTCCATAGGATTATTTTCAGCGTAAACAGAACGGGAATATAACTTTTATTAGCCGAGAACTTGAACGCGCGTCTCTGTTTATTGTATGGATCCGTGCCGTAGAATTGGTTTGCGTCATCAAATACAGTTCTTCGTATTTTGGCTGACATTCTGTAGATTTAGTGTGTTATAGAAAAGTAGGAAATTATGTAGTTTACAGGGAAAGAATAGAAAATCAAATCATTTCATGCAAGTATTTTAAATTATGAACGTCATTTTTTGGAATCTAGTAAAGAAAAGATTGTCATGAACACTTCTCCAAAATTTGATACCGATTTTTTTTATTTAGCCCAATCATTCTGAGACAGCCGCTGATATAGTTTCTGCAATAGCAGCAGAATCGAAGCTTGTTTCATTCCATGTGCTGGATACTTTATTTTTATGCAATTTGACGTGATAAAAAACGAATGCTGTTGGTTGTTGCAGGTGAGTGCGGCCCCGCGGGCGCCTGTGCATGTCTCGATCATGCTGGACTGCCTCTGGTAAGTCCTCGTTGACTCCCCGCATCCAGTCCGTCCGGCGCTTCCCTGCGACCTAGATAAGTCATGTGCCTATTGATGAAAATGTACCATTGACGTCACGGTAGGAAAACATGTGCATACATTGCGCTTGCGCAGTTTCTACAATACCTATATACCTATATTTGTTTTCAATAGTCACTCATCTTGATATGGAGTACTGTTGGTAGTAAAGGATTTTTAATTGCATGATAGATTAACAGATTTCTTTCAAAGATATAAACCTTTTAATTTCTTGATTTCGAAGTCATCTTGGATTCTGTACATAATATGACAGATAGTGACGATACTTAACACGTTCATATTACAACACTGGCCAAGGATCGTGGCTACGGCTCAACCAAGTTTAGATAAAAGAAATGAGACGAAATATCTCCATGTTAAATATATCCTATGTACCCGTAACAGAACAGAACAACAAAAACTAGCGTTACTTATTGTAAGTCTATTACAAGAAATGTGACAATTCGTATTTCGAATCTATAGATATCAATGACAGGTGTTCATAAAAGATTGGGAATAAATGAATGGGATTGAATAATGAATGAATGTTTTTATTTTAATTTAACGCGTGAAGTGTATGTATTTAATAATGAGCCCTTGTAGACAATGAAATGTACACGGAATTCGGACCGTCAAGTTGAGAAGTTTTTGTTGAGTGTCTTCTCTAACCTTTTTTTGTTGGTACTAGCTAAAGTATGACAGGTGTGTAAAGACACGATGAATGGTTATGTGTGTGTGTGTGTGTGAAGAAGACTGTGACGTCACCACATGAGCTATGTTTGTTTACGGCGGTGCGGCGGGATGCTGTGACGTAGTCGAGCAAATGTCAAGGGCGCAGCGCCAGTCCGGGGCCGCAGTGCAGCGCCACGGCTGCCAGCGTTAACTGCGGACACAAATCACCTGGGCCGTATTTTATAAAGGCTTTAACTTATTAATGGCCCACTACGTAGCACGGGTCTCATACTGAGGAAGCCTTGACCAGTCTCTACAACGCTGTTTCGGGGATAAATGGAGTGGATTTATTTATTATTTATTTAATGCTGACAATAGCACCAATATAAAATATAATGACTATGACATACAATCCCGGTTGAAGTAGTTATTAATTAACCTATTAATTTAATAAATGCGAAAGTTTGTATGTTTGTTTGTTACTTCTTCACGGAAAAACTGCCGAATCGATTTTCATGAAATTTGGCACACTTGTATTACCATATAGGATTTTTATTCAGGAAATCCCGCGGAATCAGAATTTACGCGGTAAACCTTCTACGTGTGTGGGTATAACTTCTAAACAAACATATTAATGTAAACTAACAAGTCTGTCTTCCCGGAAATCCCGCGGGATCGGGAGTTACTCGGTTAAAACTCCTGCGCGTACGAAGTAGCGGGTTCAGCTACTAAGGACTGAATAATTTGCTGTAGAATTAGAAGTAATGGAACGAAGAATCCTCCTGCACTAATCTCCCTTTCACTCTGTGTAGTTTATATATTGTGTTTTTTATTTAGAGTTTAGTCTGTAAAACTGTTCCCAATAAAAGAATGACATCCTATTAATATGCGAAAGTTTGTGAAGATGTATGGATGTATGTTACTACTTCACGCAAAAACTACCGAATAGAAATGAATGTAATTTGGTAAATGGATAGATTATACTCTGGAATAACACATAGAGTACTTTTTATCAATATACCACGCGGGTGAAGCTGTGGGCGGACCGTAGTTGTAGTATATTACGGTTAAAGAAATTAAACGACACACATATATTTATCACACAAACACACATTAAATATATTTGATTTTTGAAAGCTGATAATTGTTTAGAAAGACTTGTGTTATCAACGAACTCTGAAGGAACAGTTTTTTTTATTTATTTCAATGTACATATTGAGTTGTAATTCTTAATTAATTTTAAAGTCCTACTAATATTTTAAACGTGAATCCACACAACCTGTGAGGATGGATGGATGGATGGGCGCACCGATGTTTGTTACTACTCCATGCTAAATCTACTAAATAGATCTGGATGAAATTTGACACAGAGATAGATAGTCTGTAATAACACATGGGCAACTTTTTTTTAACATACAACGCAAGCGAAGCCGCAAGCGGAGCTTTGTAAAAATAAAATGGGCGGTTACGAAACATAGCTTCATCAATTATTAGTTTCTATTAAATCATAACTTCTTAAGCATTTTATAACGTCTATTAACGCGTTAATGGTGTAAAAGTGATTAGAAAGCATGACGGTCTGATTACCACATGCTATATAAGGGCTGTGATGGTCGTTAACAGGTTCGATTCCCGATTAAGTATCGTTTAACAATACAGTTTTTAGTCGTTGAGAATTATCGATATTTGAATGAAAGCCTAGCGGTTCGTTGGTCTCTCAAACGGGAGATTCTGGGTTCAAATACTTATTTTTCAGAGTTATGTGCGTATTGGATTATCATTTGCTACGGTGAAGAAAAACATCGTGACGAAACCTGCACTCTTGAGAATTCTCATTAAAGTTCTCGAAGGTGTGTGAAATCCACCAATGCATACTTGGCCAGCGTGGTGGACCATGGCCTGTACTCCTCACATTGTGAGTGGAGATCAGAGTGCAGCAGTAGGACACAATTATGGGTTGAAATGATGGAATGAAATCGAATCGAATTTGCTTGTTGGTCAAGCTTGACCGGTTATAATAATCTTTTCTGTGAAATAGCTCGAATCCTATTTTATCTATAATAAATCGGTAGCTGATCGCTGTCTGTACTCCGAAGTTATTTAGATAAAACTATTACTGGATATTCTAAGCAAAGAATAGGACTCAAAACAATGTATTTGGAGATAGTGTGTTTTTCTGTTTATTGGTTCGGATGTGTCTTTACTGTTTAATTAGTGAAGCGGCTGATTCAATTTGGATGTAGTTTTCAATAATGTTTTGTTGTTAAAATCGGATTAACGTGATCTTTTTAAAATCGGTTTATATAAGTTACATTAGTTTAAATAGCACTAATAAATAATAATAAATATCTTATGACAACTCACACACGGCCATCTGACCCCAAACTAAGCGTTAGCTTGTGCTATGGTGATCAGATAATGATAAACATACATATATACTTTTAAATACATACTTAAATAGATATTTCTATTACACACCCAGAAACACAGTACAAACATTCCTGCTCATCACAGTAAAGTTTGACCTGGGTGGGAATCGAACCCACGACCTCCGGTGTAGTAGTCAGATTCACTAACCAATACACCAACCGGCCTGTCGAGTGTCGGTTAGTTTAAAGAATCGGTGGTCCTTTGTTGTAATGAAGCATACTGAGTTACTAGTCAGTTATTCATTACTAGTTTTAGTGTGATCCGACTTCCTAGTAATATTAAAAAATACGAAAGTTTGTAAGGATAGATTAGGGTTGTCAACCGACCTAAATTATATAGTATTGAACTGTATTTTGGGACTGAGTGCTATATACTGTTGAGGTAATATATAGTACGCGAAAATATATTTCAGTATAATAAATCAATATTCGATTTGGCAGCACTAAAATTAATTAAATAAATCCTCAATTTTTTAACGTCTGACGTAATGTGCAGAAGGACTGTTTTTATAAAGTTAGCTACTTTTTAGTCTTCCCATAAGATGCTGTATTTTTAAGTGTACTATGTTTTTAAAGCTTTTGTTAAAGAAATACTGTATTCAGAGAAGAAAAAGTTGATTTTAAACTCGAATCATCGTGGACTGTGTACATTTTGTTATGGTACTCGTGAGAACATAGCATAAAGAAAAAGTTGGCAACCCTAGGATGGATGGATGTTTGTTACTCCTTCACTCAAAAACGACTAAACGGATCTGAGTAAAATTTTGTACAAGGATAGATTATAGTCTGGAAAAACACCGGCTACTTTATTTTTGTTACTTTTGCACAGGTTTTTCAACCTAATACAGAAACCAGCTTCCAAAAATACTAGATATAGCTTTCTAATGTTTGTAATGTATATTTAGAACTGTACGTGTTATGTATTTGTGGTGAAATAAATAATATTATTATTATATAAACATACCACGCGGACGAAGTCGCGGCCGGACCATAGTGGTATAATCAGCGGTTGTCGAGAAAGCAATGTCACGCGCCCTGATCGTGATCAGTTCCAGATGTTTGGCTCGCTCGATCCGGACCGTGACGAGAAGCTGCTCGTCTTCCGGCTTCAGGCTTTACCCAACTCGCAGACAACTGCGTCATTAAGTCTATAAAAAAATGTAATATCGCGTACGCTGCGGAAATGATTGACAATAGAGCAAAGTGATGTACTACAGTTTATAGAGGATATCAATATCATGATACAAACTAATCCGGGATACAATATGTCTAACTGTTACGGTTATGTCACAATATCTAAATTTCTGGTAACTGGCTCTTCAGAACCGCAGCGAGGCCAGTTTGTAGTGGAAAATAAAGAAAATCAATTTTGAACTTGGATGCCTGAAACATTAGCTAGTGTCCAGGGAAATGTTCCTGGGAACTTGGTGTGACTTGATGGGGAAAACAGAAACTATTTTTGTACCAAATGTCATTCTTATATTTTGTCCTACCGTTTGGCGTGAGTGACGGAATAAGATTGTCGAGGCTGTAACCTAGTTGGTGGAGTAAGGAAGGAGGTTCGATTTCCAGTCTGGGATATATATTATATGTATTTATTTTCTCGTAAATGCCCTATTCGGTATCATTGCCAACAATACAGGGAATCCTCGTGCCGTAGTGCGTAAACTTTTATTTTAACTAATGTTTAAAAATCCCATGTCCCCGTGTTTGTGTTCGAACTCCTCCGAATTGGCTTGAAAGGAAAAAACCATAAAAGTTTTTTGTGTATATTTGTAGGTCCGAGAAAAGATCCTAGGTAATGTTTGTACACTTTTGATAAAGTGGGTTTTTTTATTACTTCCAATAAAAGACATTCTTCCCTTCTACCCATTTTTAGTATTGCGAGTACATACATACATTCACTGAGTCAGCTAGTTTAAACTAAACTGTATCTCAATTATATATCGTAACTTTTCAGTTTACTTGATTGGTCAATACAAACGAGAGAGTAAGAAACAATGCGACGTTACGAAAGTGTAACGCGTGTTAATTTAATATTATCGACATTTAGTTCGTATGCTGTAAAATCGAGGTCACCTATACCATTAACGGCATAAGCTCGCTCCCCGACCTCCCCGCGGCACCCCTCCCCCCGTGCGAACAGCTGATCGCGGCTTACATTGTCCCCGATCGCCTCAAAGTTTCTATTCGCGGACGGACGCCATTGTTGTCTAATAGATCTTTTGTGTATCTTTCAGTGGAGACAGGTAAACTACCTGACTCGTATGTTACCTGTTGGATACTCCCGGTCTCTTGGCGTCGTTTGCTATGACGCAAATGACCAAATTGAGATTATTACAAAAATAGATCCTCTACTGTATACCTACACCTTTACCTACGTTAGCTGGCTTCCTCTTAAAAAGTTGCAGCGCTGATATTAGAAAATTTAATTTTCTAACTCAGGATAACTGGGAGAAATGAAAAAAAAATATTTGTTCTAAATCTGTCTGTACAAACTGGAATCAATATTATGACGTTTATTCAAAGTCGTATTAGACGTAAATAAGTCCATATGGTGAGGGAGAGGGGATCAGCGAGGGAGAGGGGCTAGGAGGTGGCGGGGCGGGCGGGGTCAGTCAGTCGAAGAGTGGAGTTAGTCCCGCGCGCACCGCGGCCCGAGCGACACGTGGTGCCATGCTCGTTGTGCCGGAGCCGCTTTCGGGAGTCTTACGTCGCGTGCTCGCGCCCGGGTAGTGTAGTGTAGTGCCGACGGTAGTGGTCGGACGGGCATGTGAACAATGCTGCGCTCGGCCGTCACGGGCGGCATGGTGGGCTTGCCGCCGCCGCCGCACGCCAGACTCTCGCTCTTCGATTCCTGCCACCGCAAGATCAGACTCATCGGAGGAGGACCAGTCGCCTTCCTGGGGGGATTAGTAGCGTGAGTACTAGATCGGCGTCCGAGCTCGATTTCTAAAACCGTCACCATTTTAAAAGTTAATTATTGAGAGCAAAGTGAGTGCGAATTTCGCTAACGGTAATGTGCAGCCGAACAGCGCAGCGACGTTTCCGGAACTCGACGATTTCAAAACTTTGGGTCGTAGCTCGTGGCGTGCGCTGAGAAAACTTTGTAATTGAACTATACGCTTAACTTTTCTACCGTTTCTTTAAACAGAATTCCAGTGTATATTACGTGATCCATGTATTACTTACTATAAAATTTTAATCATCTAACAACATTTTTGAGGGTAGTTAGAAGTCGTAAATTATTTGTGTATACGTGGATTATAATACCAAATCTTATATACTAGTTGTCGGTTGGTAGTTTGATAAACATAGTTTCCAGTTAACTTAACCAATTTAAACTTAACCTTGTTTCGATTCATTCCAGTTTTACAAATTTTTAAAATATCTTCTACGATTTTGGCATACAATTGTTGTTGCCAATTTTCAAAAAATGGGTTAAAAAACGTCGGTAACGTAGTATTTAAGCGAATGGCCCAGATAAAAAAAAGTTTTCTAACTTTCTACAAGTTGGGATATTACTGTGTCTTAATTGTTTTGTTGTCTCTTGAACTTTAAAGCCGAGAATTACACAAATTTAATATGTCTATAATAACGACAACTACTTACCTATATAAATAATAAAAATGTATGAAAAAGTAAAGGTTCTAAAACTGCCCCTTGAGACACGCCCATTTTAATCACTCATCCTTACGCTCATTAGTCAATGATAGTAAATTCTTGAACATTGAACGTTGTCCAGGTATTGTAGAAGACACGTCAAGACCGGATTGGTTTAAATAAGCTGGTCAGCCGGCAAATAACGCAGGCGGTCCCTATTCCCACGGTGCGACCAAGTTCGATTTCATTAACCTGGTTAATATTACAACAATGCTACTTACTTCCACTATAGTAACGAGCGTTGTTTCACAACGGTACCTCTAGTTCTACTTTGTAAAACCACCCACTTTTCGCATTTTAGCCTTGTATAATGTAGATCACATTGTATGATAGATTATGTATTTATGGTGCATAACAGTCCTAATTCAAACATGACTCATTCATATATTTGAAATTTATGACCTAATTTAGAACGTCAAATGTACGTGGGCATTTGTCTCTCCATTACTACTTATTGCTTTTGTTTTGTGGTCATAATTAGGCAATGGTGCTAAATCGATACTTAAAGTTAGGTTAGTTAATTAACAATTACGAAACTAGATTTGGCATATAAGGTCTGAAGCACAAACATTACTTATTTTAATGTAGCACCACGTTACATAATTATAGAGGTAGAACTAGTTGGGCAGCTTCTAGCTAATGATAATTTCGAAATGCAAATTTGCAAATATAAACACCAAATTATATCTTTATTCAGCTGCCAAATTTATTTTTTGATTCTCTGTTTCACTTTGCAAAGGGGCTCAAGAAGACATATCATTGTTAATGACAGATATGTTTATTACGTTTACATTACCTATATGTGGCGTTTTACTTTCCCTTTTTTATTGTTCTCGCTGATTGCAATAATATTAGACACTATTGTTATCATTAATACATTTTTTTTTCAATCTGTCACAGCTACCGAATTGACACTTGATAGTGATCTATGCAATTATGCAAACAGGGTCAAATGGGCGCGAAACGTGAAATATATCTGTGTTCGCAGAGTAATTTGCATCCATAACATAACAGTTAAAGGTCGAACTGGTGGTGGCGTTGTCGTGGGACCGGTGACGACACGCCGGACCGGTCCGACGGGCTGTCGGCTCGGACAGAGCCAGATCGATGTTAGTGTTACGACTGCCAGCAAGTCGTTTGTTTGTATCGTTGACGGTTTCACTAATGTTGATAGCTTTAAAATAGTTTTGACATAGGTTTATGTCAAAACTGTTATGGTTATGATGAATAAAAATATGCAGTATATGTAGTCATTGGGAATTGTACAGGATATAGTCCCCACTGACACAGATAAATCCAGACATTGTATAGGCCTTCGAGAGGTCTAGTTTTCGACCGGGGGCTACATCGTAATATTAGACGTGTTCTTTTCAGATAATTATTTTTGTTATAATTACTTTCTACCTCCGTTCCTTCTTTTTCGTTAGTTTTCAGTTTAGCATTTTATTTCATAAACTTTGTACTCAAAGCTGTGTTTAAGATAATACTCAATTATAGTCAATACCTGTTGTGTTTTTTATTTGTAAATGCTAGCTTTTTTCTTTTAAATCCGCAACCTGCCTTCTGCATTTTGAACAGCGAATCTATTTATGACTTATCGGTATGTTAACTCGATCCCAAATAATGGCACGAGAGGGCAGAAGAATTCGATTAATTCGTCTTGCGTCTTGGTTTCTTATGATGTCTGCATATCCAAGTCTACGAGGGACAGGAATTTCTGCTGTGGAACATGTGTGAACGTTAATATATTTAATACCATTACAATTACTACTATACATTACTATATATTAGTACTCCAATTACTTACTGGTTCCGAGGAATGCTACATGGAATGGTCCATCAATGTAGACAGTGATAACATCTACACTATAGACAATACAACTAAAGCCATTGTTCAGTAGTACCAGCACATGTTGTGTGATGTGCTAATCCAGTCTCACCAGTGTCTTGCGCAACTATCGTGCTACAGGTATTGCCAATGATCTCATCATGGTCAATTTAGGGTACTTATAATGACCGAGGTGTAATTACGGTTGTCGTTACAAATGTTTTTTTTTTCCGTAAGGCCCGTAAGTTGTTTGTGTAACTTGGATGTATAAAAATTATCATATTTTCTTAACAAATGCCCAGTCTTGTAATATGCAGTACGGTTGCGTCACGGCCCACGGCCTCCTCCGTTCACATTTAATTGGGTCGTTAGACAAATTGTTTGATTCGGCGGTTTGCTTGCGCCGGCGCCGATGATCTAAAGATTTTTTAGTCTGTGCTTCAAAAATTTGATTATTATAAATCCGGAAATTATTCGTTCCGATTCGATTACTGGAAATCGAGGTACCATCTGTTCTAATCTGATCGATGGTTTTAGTGTTGACCCAAACGTAATTTGTCCATTATGAAATTGACGTTGACTATATTTTAAGGATAACCCTTTTCTTTCTCGTGTAGGTCGTATAGTTAAGCTTCGTTATACAGAATCCAGAAAATTCTAATATAAAAATCTGTCGCCGGTCGGTCGATGTTTAGCGGTTTTTAAAACGCGCCCTATGTATGCTATGATTAAAGATAGATAGAAGAAGTACCTTGCATTTCCTGTATCCATGGACAAAACCAGTTACCTCAGGACATAGTAGTGTGATGGAGCGCCCATTATGAATTGTAATACGCTTCGACTATAAAGTAAGATGTAAATGAAGTTTTGCACGATCGTTTTATTCTGCAGGGACGCCTGCGGGCTGTGGTTCATCGCGAAATTGAATTTTTTTCCAATTTCCAGTGAAATACTTACTTATCCACAGCGCATATTCGAACTTCTTTATGTATTATTGTACCTTCATCCTAAACGTCGCATCAGGCTTAAAAATATGTCTTAAAAAAGTCTTATAGGACTGTAGTTCATTTTGAGTTCAATTACAAATATTTTGGGACTGCGATGGTAACTTGACAAAGCCAAATAGATGCTGGTTTAAAATTAGATAGGTCTCAGTTACTTTACATCATTGTTATAAAGAGTCCCAGGTGGCTCTATTTGTAAATTAAACTTGTGCAGGTAGGTGGAAGTTGGTTTCAACTCAGTAATGGTCAATTTACTGAGCACGGTGCTCTGTCCATGATGAAGGAATCCTAGACTGTACTCCACAACGCTGCACTCGTACGGATTAGTGGAGGGTGGAGGTTCAGAGGTATAAATAGCAATTTTAAACTTCAAAGGCTTTGAACAAAACTAAATTAGTTCATAGTGCTTTCAGCACCAGAGTACGGTGGCAGCTGCTGGTAGGAGTGGTAGCAACGCACGCGACGTGCTCATTATCCGGCGACGAACTGTCGTGTACCGCTGTCGACACACGTTCCACTTATTATTTAAGTGCAGCTGTTCTCTTAAACTATTGCAGTTGGAAACTGAACTTATAAAACCATATCGAACGTTATAGAAAAACTTAAAGACGATCAACTAGAATTTGTGGGATATTTGATTTGAAGAAACAAAGCGAGGATTCATCAATAGATCTACATTTGTCTACCGACTTCAAAAAAGGAGGAGGTACTCTTGGGTGTATTTTTTTATATATGTTACTTTAGAACTTTTTAATGAGTGGACCGATTTTGAATTTTTTTTTTAAGCAACCTCTGACGAGTAGTTTTAGAGTTATTGTTCCTTTTAATATTTTTGGTTTTATTTTTTATCGTTTAACTTTTGAGTTTGTGGTTCTATTTTGATATTTTTTTTTATTTCAAAGGTAATACGTGTCCCGTAGTTATTGTTGTTTTTTTTGTTTTTCCTAATGTTCGTTCATAACTTTATAATGGGTACATCGATTTTGATGATTCTATTTTTATTCAAAAGCTAGTACTTGTCGCATACTGACTGCCATGTAATTTTGAGCAACATCTGACAGGCAGTTTTTGAGTTATCTTTAATAATGCGTATTTGTTTGTATAATTGGCTGCGACAGCGTTGCCAATGATGTTACTTCAGATTTTTTTAATGTATGGACCGATTTGTTAATTCTTTTTGTGTGGTCCCATTTGATTTTAAGCGGCGTGTGACAAGCAGATTTGTTATTTTTACTTTTGATATTTTTTATGTATTTGCACTGAATTATACATGGTATCGATCTTGATTATTACACATGTCCATGATAATATCTAATTCAGCTAAGTTTGTAGCATGCTAATTTCTTATAATAATAATAAGATGTGGCACCAAGAATTTTTAAAAATTGTACCAATAATATCTCTTCTACAGGGATAATCCCAAAAACTCTTCATACTGCTTTAAAAATATTGGACCTACATCCAAAGACATACATCCCATTACAAAAATCAATTATTATAGACACTTGCTCTATAGTTCGCCGCTTTCTTAACCCAACCTCCCTGACATACAACATGCTAACAGACATACAGCCACAACAAAACACACAAAAGTACCACCCATTGACATCCCATCACACTACAACATTGGAACCAGAATACTTGACGTAAGCACGTACCTGATTCGTAACATCCGACCTCGAGTCGAGCATAAAAATTATCTTTCATAATAATAATAATAAAAGTCTATGTGAAATTAACATTCAGCTAATTATCGACCTCGATTAAATTGTAATACAATTAATCTAATTAGGTTACATTAGGTCATAAATTAATTTACACCATGTCAATATTCAATTCATTCATTAATTCATTAATTTAAAGTTACATCATGCCAACTTTACATCATGTCAGTCGTTTTACATTTATTATTGATTTAAGATTACCATTACTGTATACAAGTTCAACTCTAGCAAATTATTTTTTAAATTTTATTTTAAATAGTTTGTTAGGCAGTATTTTCAAAGCATTCGGTAATTTATTATATACTTTAATACCCATTCCATATGCACTACTTTGAAAAAGAGATGTACGTGGCACCTTATCTAAAACGAGCCTATTAGAAAGCCTGGTATTCCTTATATATACTTATTCTGCCTTTTTAAACATAAAGTTATGATTCCTCACAAAGAGACACGAGTCTAAGATATACATTGACGCTACTGTTAGGATTTTCAGTTTTTTAAATAATGGCCGACAAGATTCGTGTGGTTTTGTACCACATATAGCCCTTATACACTTTTTTTGGCATAGAAATGCTCTAGCTATGTGAGAAGAATTCCCCCATAATATAATGTCATATATATAAGTACTGTCGAGATTTGAGTTTATTTTTTAAATAGATCCTGATCTTAATTTATATCTGTGGTATGGCAAAGAGGTATAAAGTAGTAAATATAAAAGCGTGTTTTTAATTTTTGGCATTACACTTTTTGTAGTTGTAGTAAAAGCACACTAGTAATAAATAACAATGCATTAAATCACCATAAATAAAACAAGTCAATAGGCAATATTAAATATTATAAATTAAATCACGCGGCGCATTCTTGGTTTACTTTAGATATTTGTAATTCTTATCATTAAATAAGATCTCTCATTCTATTTGTTGAACCCTTTTGAGCAAACCGGTATTTGGTCCTTCGAGCCGGACTGCTGGACCCATTTGTCAGTTAACGGTTTATAAAAACGAGATGTGCTCACGAACGACAGAGTAATAAAATAAATAACATAAAATAAATTATTACATATTTATTTCAATTGCCGGTTGTTTTGTTAGGGGCTGTTTGTCACGGTATTTATTGCTTTATCGTCTGTCGAAGTGACAGTTGGCAGCGAGAGACGCGCGTGCGCAGCGGGAAGTCGTCCCGAAGGAAATACATGAATTGAGATATCGATTGCATAGCTTGTATGTATCGTACTAGATTATGGTTCAATGTAGCTTTTATTGCCATTTCATAGGGTCTATAGTGTATTTGATATCGAGAATAAAGGTAAGTGTTTTCATGTAAAACTGGTTGTTATGGGTTATGTACTAGTTTAATAGTTTATTTAAGCTGGTTATGATTAAAACTTGGTTATTATCTGAAAGTAATTAATGTTATAATTAGACAGTTAGGTGCATAGAACGGCCGTGTTTTAGTTGATACACATTGCCTGAGAAGCTATGTTAGATTTTCAATTAGGAGAAAAACTATATAATGTCTTGATAACATAACGAACAAGGCAAATTCGATTTTAAAAGGATAACATGAATCTCAATAGGTTAGGAATTGTACGGGATCACGATAAACCGGCAATATTTCTGTGGTGTCTTATGAAAATAGAATTATAAGAAAGCAATTTCTTATTTATTCAAAAGAGAATGTAGGCGACGTTTCGCTAAATTGCGTAGGAATCTTATGTTTACAGGAAACGAAATTACATTTCTGGTAACCCTCGTAACATGTTTTGGAGATTATAATGTACATTAAATTAATATCTGTTTGAGTTTAAGGGAATTGACAGGAAAAATAACGTTTAATATCAGTAGGTAGGTGTCTTCATGTATATTTCAACTGCTAAACAGATTTTTATAATTTCTATTTACCTATATCCTTTTTCGTTTTGACATGCATAAGACATAGGACCGGTCAGAGTGGCCCAAATTAGGAGAGGCTTAAGTCCAACAGTGGACGTGTAAAAGCTGATGGAAGGATGGGTATGAATATGGAAATTGATGATGAATATTGAAAGAAAATAATCATAAAATAATTTTAAACAGTTTTATATCGGATACACACAAAAAAATAAACGACCCAATTTGAAATAAGAATCCCGTGATAAATTATAAATTAAATGCTGAGGTTTTTTTTCCTAAAACCGCCATGGATCGTCGTTGGGATTCAAATGAGTTTCTCGATAGCGAATCTTTGGAAACGAGGTGTGTGATTACAATTTGCAAGTCTATTGGTAGCTCGATCAGAACCGTCGGGAGAAATCTGTGTATTACGGGATTTTTATAAAACCTGCATCCATAAATCAGGGATGTTTAGTAAAAAACCTATATAATAAATAAAAAGGTTTATTGCAAATATTTAAAAACACAAGCTTTAATTATAGATTCGTAGTACAAAAAAACACAAAATTTTGTAACTGTATTGTTAACCGTTGAGGAGTTCCCTTGTCTGGAGCCAATCCTGAACGTAATCATGCCTGTCATAAAA
>DWJZ01001697.1:0-22154 GCA_018249125.1 Asbolis capucinus
ACTGGTATGACTATATTTATTTGTAGTTTGTACTTGTTCCTTAATCAACATTTACTTAAATAACAAATTTTCAAAAATATAATATGTAAGTTGGTGAAAATCTTACAAAAGATTTTTTATGGTTTGTTTATATTTATTCCGGATCGAAGTTGCACCAAGTGTAGTTAACGCACTTTTGTTGATGTGTGAAGTAAATTACGTTAATTCGTGTTTTAAATTAACATTGCAGGCAAAAAAAACAAGCATAGGAAGCTTTATAATACTAAATATGCAGATTATAAAAGCAGTTTCAAATTGGACTAACAATTTTTATTTCGCAATCATGATTATGAAGTACTATTTTTGTAAGAAATTAGCGTCTTTCCATATAAAAGTAACACTAAAGCAATCGCCAAGCAAGAGCAAACAAGAAGATTTTACATAAAGATTAATTATAATGATAATAACAACAAGAATTACATTATTTTTACTTGCTGCGGTACCAAGTTGCTAAGAATTACATTAAATGATATCGCTGACGCATTCATATAAACTACCTATATTTTTGTGTTAAAAACTCCTAAATCCTCCGACGACAAAAAGCGATTAGATTGTTCAAATCGATTGAAGCTGATGCTTCGTGCACAAGCACAAGCTTTGGCAACAACCTTCCATAAATCTAGAAATGCTGCATAGCCCTAAAGACTGCTGTATGACAATATGACAGCATTTGATACAATATAAAGCGAAGCGATAATAATTCATGATCTATTCCGTGTCGATAGTCATATTTCACAATGTTTAGTATCTAAGCTAATACTATTATTGTGAACATGAACAGTTAATAGACAGGTCAGCCAGCTCAAGGCACTAAGCCTATTTTCATATCATTATGCTGCATTCCTTCACTTCTTTTAATATCCTTACGTACTTCATTGAATTTATATTAAGTGTCACTAGCCACTTTGTCGTCAGGAATTTTGTAATCATGGTCAAGAGTATTGTAGATATTGTTGCCACGAAACAGAGATTAACAAGAAACTTGAGTATTCAAGTAATAAACACAACATCATATTGAAATTAGTTTCAATTGTCAAAATTGGTCAAATAGCCTTACGATGTCTGGAAGACACCATGATTTTGGAAAAAGGATAAGGTTCTGGAAAGACACTCTAAATGTATTACGACATACGATTAACCTATTGTACATTTATCATAGTATTAATTTCGCTACGATTATGAAGAAATATTTGAGAAATGATACTCGACACGCAATAATAACAATTTAACAGTCGAACGTACTTCTTTTAATAACTTGAAGTATACGCAACCGTGTCTTCCGTAACCTGATGCTGCGTGAACTGAAAACTAGTCTTATAAAAATCTATGTTTAGTCTGAAGATTAATAAATAAGTGAACAGGATAAACATAAAAGTATGAATCTCCTGCCAAATAAATTTAATGGACTTTGTGTTGAGAAAGTTTAAATCTCGCGAATTAAAGCAAACACATAGTAAGACATATGTACTTCTCATTACCATAAAGGTAAAGGCACTTCTGCAACTTTTAATGTTACTTTCAACAGATAAAATAGGAAATCCTTTACCAAAGTTTTTACTTAACCTAGATATATTGTAAGAACAAAAGTCCCCTGGATGCTGATGAGCTAGAATAAATATACTGCGACTGTGCTATTGTTCAATGTAGATTAGAAGGGGCGGCAACAAAACGGTCTATGCTCACGATAAATCTGAACAATTGTCCCAACAAATACCAACTCTCCGCTTGACCTTTTCATTTGTTTTTTTCCCTCCCGTCCCGAAGCAATTGCAGTGGCCCGCTTTTTCACGTGTCTCACGTAAGATGTTGAAGCTACAGACAAGGAAGAATTTTAATGTCATCAAAATTTTCAATATAGTTTCATCAACAGGTCTTGTTGATGAAACTACCACTAACCTATATGCCATCGTGAAAAGTAATTTATTTAAGATTGCAGAGTCAAATGTTTGCTTGATGTAGTTGATATTGTTATGGTGCTTATTTTTATTATAAATTTATACAGTAATCTTTCAGTCCTGTCAATATAATTTCAAAATTTTGGATTTTTTTCCCATACAGATTGACTCTTAATATATATATATATACTATTTTTGGTTTCTACATACGTATATTATGCATAATATGTATATTGCACAAGATCACCTTATCCTCATACGTTTCGGTCCTATTCAAGTCATTCTCCTATCCGCATAATTTTTGTAGCTTATCTTACGATCTTTCTTACTCCTCCTTCTTCTTCCTTTATTCCTTCCTCGCCTTAGATACAACACGTCCCGCAGTTTAGAATCGGGTGGCATGAGCGTTGAAGCGTTTTTAAACAGCCCGTTTCTTTCTACGTCGCGAACACCGCTTAGTTTGAATCCCTAGAAAAGACAGTTGCAAAATTTTCCTTTCTACTTTTAAATGTTTATACCTGTAATAGAGGTTTTATCTTTCACAGCGTGTTTAACTTAAGTACTTTTGAAATGGAATAAAAGTTATCAAGAGTTTCGTATTGGATGCTCTTTGGGTTTTTTTTTCACAATGAACATTGCTTTGAAAGGTTTATTTGAATATCCTATTAGATTATTAAGTTCCTTCAGCCTTTAGACGCCTGCTGTAGGACGTAGACCTCTCCTAATTGCGCCACTCTGGCCGGTCCTAAGAGGATTGAACTGCAGTCCATAACGACACCCACTGACCCCAGACACAACAATAACATATCACTTTGAGACGAATGAAAGAAGAAGAATGGAAAGGAAGAAGACTGAAGGACACGGAGTAAAAGAGGTTCTTTGTGTCTTCTATGACACTCGCAAAGCAGGGAATCCCAGAAGATATTCGTATTCTTCTCCATCCCCTTCGTCACGTATTAAATATTCAATTTCTACACTACCTGATCTTCAACAGCAAGGGAGTATAGAAACGTGAACTCCGAAGAGTGCATTTGGGTCCAGTGGCCGCAACCGGTACAACAGTTACAAGACCTGTCAGTGGAAATTATCTCGTCGTTACAAAAACTCTCATTCCTTACATATATACGTTGATACGAAAGAGCGAACATTAACACACATCCCGTTTCAATGCTTCGTATAATACATATAGTCGTAACACCTATAGTATACAAGAAACAGTAAGACGACACATTTTACTTTCTGGATCTGGATCGACAAATTGGTGGGACAAATAAATTATAAATTGAATTACACTGATCTGAATCTATTGCACACATAACTTTATATCAATTACCTAGTTAGAAAGTAATTTTAATGATGACTTAATTGTTTAAATTTTGTGCTTGTCAGTAACCGCCTCAGGTGTGTCGCCGCAGGAGTGTCGTAAGCGTTAAAGATGTCAATCCTGTCGTGTATTTGATATGAAAAGAAAATGGTTTGTTAACGCTTACGTCAAGTTGACATAGTTAATGTATCTCATGTGTCACTGTCAATGTCAACAGTTTTACCAGTCACCGCAGTCTCACGACCAGTCGACTGGATCGTATTAGTGTAACTTCAAATTCTAAATACGTCTTCAGCGTGAATAATCATTGTCATTAAAGATATAGGGCCTCATTTGAACCGAATCCTCTCAAATTGGATAAAACCAGCGCCCTAGCGCCCGCCGGAATCTCAAATTCTACAAAAGGTCTTGTTTAATGCTTTGACGTCTAGAATAGTACTCTTCTAGTGCTCAAAAAAAATTTCCCACGGGCCTCGCAAAATTCTACCCTAAGAGAACTCGCAAGGGTCTATCAATAGCCTCTTAATGAGGATTTTAACAGCATTGAGGTACTAATCATCGTACACTAGATCAGAGCATTATATGGAATTGGTGAAGCGCTTAAAATAAGCACCTATAAACAGTACCAATTGTTTCCTTCACGGCAATGAAATAAAGGGTTTTCTTTGTTACCCACACCATTATGGCGAAGTGTCGATTAAGCCCTATAGTGAAGTCTTTTCTTTTTGTTACAGCCTTGGCAACATCAGGAAGGTCTCAACAACGCATTGCCGGACATAAAGGTGCAACCCGTGACTATGTGACAAATAATTTGATTTATAAACTCGACTGTCACATTTCAAAATCTCAGTTATATGGAATATGTTTTTACAAAATCAGTTTATTCCAAAACATTTCTGTAGGTACTAATCAGTCCCCATCGTCTTATACTAACAGAAAAGATTAAGTGTATTTCCTCTCTCCAGAGTACATTAAAATCTAGTAAGTCATAATTAAAGATTCAACCCATCTTTGGATATGTTTTTACGCTCTCGTATAAAATTTAGTTTTGAGCCATTACTAGATTTTGAAAGGAGACAGCCGAACTGTCTTCACATCGTTACGGCAAATGTGTAAGAACTCGAAATTGCTAATCATTCATTTCAGGCGTTTCAACATTGTATTGATTACTATACTTATGTATTACTAATAACCATCAGCAGATTATCCTAGGTTCAATTCCTAACAGAGGCAGGTTCATTTACAAGAACACAGAACCCCACAATAAACTAAACAATATCGTGAGCAAACACATTTAACTGAACAGTTTAACTCTCGCTAACTTTCATTTTTTACTACAAGCGATAATTTTCCGGAAATTCAGATAGCACTTTCGTTCAACTCTCCTATGTCTCATAATAACGTCATCAACATCGTATTAGAATCTATCACAAACAGATTTTCTCACGCTAAGAATTATTTCATCATTAACCCATGAGAAGCGGAATATAAAAAATCCTTAGATTCGTTAGTTTCGATATCTAATATATAAAAATTCGTGTCATATTTTCGTTGAAATTATCTGAAATTACTTACTATAACTTTTATCAGCTGTTGTTTTAGTTGCAGTGTATGTTTGTATATTCATTTGTTGGTTTGTTCGGGTCAAATCTTGCAAGCTTAATAAGACCACTTCCTACTACACTAAGGAACTGAAATTTTGCATTAACCTTCCGCTTTGGTGGCAATGCATTTTTATAACAAGCATGACCTGATACTACATTCAGGAATGCCTCCAGATAATGTGTCTTAAGGAAAATATGATAGTCCATTATAATTCATACCTTGTATAAATTTTAATAATCGTGAGTACCCATTAGAGTTTTACAGAGTTTAATGTTCACGATGATGACAGTTTCAAAATCATATACAGCTATTAGTGAGAAACCTTTTTTTTAATATAACGCAACCTATAATAAACTTAACGAAATGAAATTCGTTAGTTAACTTATTAACAAATTTTTTTTATTTTATACATACGATTACAATTACGTACATGCGAGGTAACGGTTATAAAGTTGCATGCGAAAATAGTCAAATCAAAAAACGAATCCGGTTAAATGATATCAATTTATTTAGAACAGTAAGTTCAGGCACTTTAACCTAAATTGAAACAGGTTCAAATGCACCGGACATAAGAGGAATACGTATTGGAAACAATTATTGGTTTCCGTTTGCATTTGGACTGTAACAAATTTTCAGTTTGCTCTTGAACAATCGAAAACCAACTTTATAGTAAAAGGTTAAAGTATAAATTCCAATGAAAGGTATACTTTGCGCCAGGAAATTTGTCCAACTACCTATTTATATGTATGTAATGTTTACATCAATGCACAATGATAACTTGCAATCATTATTGCCCACAACTGTCCCACTACTGGGCTCGGGTCTCCTCTCACGATGTCAGGGGTACAAGCCAAGTGCTGATTAGTGGACTTCACACATCTTTGAGAACTTTATGGAAGAGTCAGCAGTGTGGGTTACCTTACGATGTTTTCCTTCACTGTAGCAAATGATAATCAACATATCAATAAACACAACATAATAATATACATATCAACACAGACTGCAAGTTATATAAAAGCTTGTAATTATATTAGCATTCTGAAGAAATACGGATTCTGATTCTCTTAGAAAAGAAGTCTTTTCTAGATAAACTTTACCTATACCAAGTTTCATTCTAAATCGTTCGTGTGATATTCATATAATGTTTCACGTATTTAATAAATACATATTTGCGATGCTATTTTTTAAATAAATATATTTACGATAATTTGATTCTTTGGCTACATGTTTTGACCCTTGGACTTACAACAGACTAACTTGTATAAATTAGTAATTGACTTCGAACCTACCTGATGGTAAGCAACGATGCGATCTTAGATGGTAAAGTGCACTAATTTAGTAAAAGTCTCTTCACTCTTGACTTAAAGAAACTTACTTTGTCATGCAACCTATGTATGGAACCTATTGTATGGAATGAAGCATAGTCGAAATATTGTATTCAGAAGTGGGCAAAATCACACACAAATCCTACTAATGTCATAAATGTGAAAGTTTGTATGTATCGATTGATGTTTGTTACATTCAATTCAAGCATTCATTCAAGCAAGAACTACTGAATGAATCGGAATGAAATTTGTCACAGGGATAGGTTAGCCTGGAGTAATACATGGGTGGCTTCAAGCCATTCATAACGCACTACTAAGCACAGATATATGTATGTATCTCTCCTTGTATTGAGGAGGACTACATCATACTCCACCACACTGCTTGGATTGGTGGAAGTTTTAGTGACCAATGTAAGAGTCGGGAAGTTTTTGCACCGAAGACCTCCAACATGGCTTGACGATTGGTATCTAACGATAACGGACAGTTTTACGTATCCTCTATAGCCCGGAACACTCACACATTTTTGCCTGTAGCGGTCACCCATCCTTCTACCGACCGCGCCCGACGTTGCTTAACTTTTTCGATCGCTTACAAACAAAACAAGCCGCCGGGCCATGAACGCTTCCTAGTGAAACCGCAAACTAATGTGCTAATATAGCCCAGGCTACCGTGCTGTTTTGTCACCCATAAAACAGTTGAACAGCGGCAAAATTTCACCGAGTACTGGTCAATAACCAATTAGAGGTCAGCAACAATGAACGATAGTTTAAAATTCGAAAGCGTTCGTAGGCGTCCGGTGTACGATTCCGGCGCACCTGTCTACTGCCTTTCCCTGTCTCAATACACTTCATTTTAGGCTCGTTACATACATAGCGTTTTGCGTTTATAAACTGTATTGCGTTTAGTAAGCGTTTTTGTGATTATTTTCTTTTTTGTTATTTCTCTTGAATGCCATCAGTTTTCTTTTTAATTCCCCCGAAGCGGATCCCGGATTCGATTCCCCAATCGGAAAAGTCAATGACAGACAACTTTTGTACGTGGCATAGCCCGCGTTATCTGTTGGTAAAAAGTAGCCTATATGTTATCCCAGACTATAATTTATCTGTGAGCTAAATTCAATTTGAATCCATTCTACTGTTAGCGCGTGAAGAAAACGCAAACATCCAAACATGTTAACCTGCACATTATCCCAGGGGAATCTTCAGCCGGGATAAAATTTATCCTAATTTAATTTCCTGTATGAGCTATATCTATGTATATATGTATGTTCAACGTAATCGTGTTAATACACCAGAAGGAAATTCCAAATAAATTCACAAAGTTTGACATCTATAATATTAGTAGGAAGCAAAGTGAGTAAAAGTAAAAATAAAAATAATTTTGAATGACACATCGTGAGTTATTGGGGTTGTCTAGTAGTTGTCCTGTAACTACTAATGCGTGGTGCTGTGTTTTTATGTCACTTTATAGTTCTTGAATAAATAAATATACATATATTACGTTAACCCTTTATAAAACTGGTTTTAACTGCAGGTTTACGATGGATCTACGCTATTATAAGTTTGAATAACAATGTAAAGAAATAAAAATACAACGGTTCGGTGACGGTAATGACTCACCAATCCCATGAAAAGACCCATAATCAATGGCTCATGGATTGGAGCCAAATTATCCACAAATACGATGTAACATATCAGTTTTATCCCCAAAACCCAAACGTTATAAACGCAGCCTTTTGACCGCAAGTGCGTAATCAACCTAACATTTACGCAATCTATTGTATTCATTTGATTATTTACATCTTAACATTGCCAGTAAATTGAACAGTTAAATCCAGTTTTTACACGGTTGCACTAACTGACGAGATTGTTGGTGTTGAAAACGGCCACAAAAACATTTAATGACGTTGGTTGAAGGCCGAGAAAAGTATTTTCTTTTGTAAACATTTTTGAATTTGGAAGCAATTTAATTGTATTTATTGTAATATCTTATTTTGTAAGCATTTTTGAATTTGGAACAGTTATTTGATTTATGTTTTTTTTTTGTTAAATGACTGGCTGTACCGATTAAGATGATACTTTTTATATTCGAAATGAAATCAAATTTTATTGGAAGTTGATTTTTCCAAACACTTTTCGAAAGTCAAACTACGCATTCGCTTCAACAAATTCCTACGATGAGTGATCTTGGATAAAGAAGCGACAAGAAACTCCTAAGGAGTACTTTTTTCGTACTTACAGTTACAGATACCTTACTTCTACTTTCCAGTATGTCTTTATTGTTACTTTTTTAAACCCCTACCAGTATTATAAATGCGAATATAACTCCGTCTGTCTGTCTGTTATCTTTTCACGTCTAAACTACTACTGATTTCATGAAACTCGGCACAGATATTCATGTATTAGATGGGGTTTGGACTGTGGGTAGTAAGAGGAGAGTGAGAAAGAGGTAGTTGAAGATTGAGGTCGAAGGATCGGGTATAACACATCATTAGTAGCGGGAAAATACTAGCTACTTATAATCGCAAAAACTCTAAAACATCAGGTGTCCAATATCGTACGACCTTCGAACGATTTATCGTGTCCGATTTGACCTTATGTCCCAAGTCGTGATGACAAGATTAGCTTTTCCATACATTCCAGACTGCAACAATGATCGACTCGGCTATTAGAAAGGGAGGTCAGATATCAGTCTATTTCTGTTTTTATAGAGCTTTTGGTACCCTGAACTATAACCTGAGTCCTAATGAAATATATTTTAGCCCAGATTTGGTAGGTATTGGGTAGGTATATTCTGTATGAAAAACATAGTAAATGTCAGGCGACACGCGATGTAGGCTTCTCTAGTTCACTATCCGTCTAGATTGTCATCGTTAATAGCGGTCGATAAGCCTTGTCGGACTTAGGTCACCAGAAAACCACATTTGGATTAACCACTAGCCACCAATCTGCACTGGAGAGTTGAAGAGTGTTCCAGGTCTTAGAAATCACAAAGAGAAGTAAAAAAAATACACATTACAATAAGAAATCTTCGTTCTCCCACTGCCCTAAGGTTGTCTGGTAGAGAATACTTTTAGCGTTAAGTCCACCTTTTGTTCCAAAATGTATGGTACAATAAATAAATAAATACAGGTTTTAAAAATTTTGACTTTTTTTCAGAGGGTTTAAATAAGTGTAAAAAGTTCTTCATTATCGAAAATATAAACATGACACTTCACACACTAAATGTGGTGTTGATTTTGGAGGGGGCGGGGTCCAGGTTAAGAGAAGATGGCGTTAAGAGAGGAGTGTTCCAGGCGGATGACATCGTAAGTATTATCTGTCACATTAACTGCATTTCCCGTGAAGATCACTACCAAATGGACTCAGGACTTCCTAACCTTTACAGCAGGGATCGACAACCCGCGGTCCGTGTGCCACCATCATGCGACCCACACAAACCCAATTTACACGACGCAACTTGGTATATCTTGTATCCTTCTGACGACGACAAAAAAGTGGCCCGCACCAATTTAAGGACCTCATGAAAAGGTTGCCGACCGATGCTCTACAGCAATATTAAGCAGGAATTTATTTCATAAAAACAAAATGTCGACATAAAACAAAGCGCACAGCAATTACGGAATCTTGAATAATTTACGGGCAACAATATTATCTGGTCTTGATCTCATATAAATCAACTTTTGAGATAATAAGACGAAAATCACGAAAACGAACGTTAATCTCCGGTCGGGCAATAAATTTCAATAAAGATCAGCTATTAAATAGAAACAAAACTGGCCTAATGGCGTGATTAATATTGGAGAATATTCTCCATAAGCCAAACTATATTTACCAGTCATTAGTTATGGTATTTCGCATTTGGTGTAAAAATAACAAACTCATTTGAAAATCTCTCAATTGAAAGGACAGAAAACATGTTTTTAAACATATGTACATACATATAAATATCGTCGCTGATACTAAACATTTTAAGGGTACTCACGATTTGTTTAGTTACACCGAGTCGAGTCGAAATACGACTCAGTTGCATGAGTCACGGTCACGGCAATACAGAGAATATTGACCCCAAACCAGTGACGTAAAACTATACCGCCTTATATCCGTGGCAAATTCATTGGATGAGGCCCAAAGAAAAATCGTCACATTGTAACTTAATTTTAATAAATGACTTCATTTTAGTATTGTCCAGTTTAGAAAAATATCTAATTTTCAAATGCATATAATAAATCCGTACTTCATAATTAAACTAGGGTCCATTTGCGGTTCCGCCCGCGTGGTACCAGTAGACCATCTACTCTCCATTTCCACATAAAACACGTCAATCCATCGTTCCGTTTCGACGTGAAACACGGACAAATGCATACACTTTCACATTTATAATATAAAAAGTATATATGTATACTATGATAAAATTTAATGTACATTTATTTTGTACATTGAATTATTGCCTTTGTCTGTCAACTGTCTGAACGCGCATCACGTGAAAACTCATGGACAATTTCGATGAAACTTGACAGAGAACTTATTACTTATATCCCAACTTAATATTTGTTATTCCTAATTATACCGGGGTTCCCTTGAAATACGGGATGAAAGTTTGTATAGGATTTTTGGTCAACTGTTAATAAAACCTCTTGCTTCTAGGGCTGGGGCCCCGTGAGGTCGAAGGCCCAGTAAGGCCAGGCACACGTGGCATTGTTTCAGGCGTGCCACCCTATTGTTACGCCACGGTTGCTGAAAAAGCTTCGCCACTATTCAATATGTATTTGTTTATCAGAATCAATACATATATGAAACCGTTGTTTGTATCAAACTATAACAAGTAGTTTTAGTAGGGAATGATACCAAATATACGACTAGAAATTCGTAATACGAATAATATATTAAAATACATATATCCAGGATAGGAGCTGCGTGACTTTTGATACACAAATGTAATAAAATTTATTCGGAATCAATGAAATCAGTTATAGCATAATAAACAATTGTAGTAATCTGAAAAGACAATTACTTGTACGTGAATTTTCATATCAGATATATAATTACGTTATAACAACGTTTCGTATTCAATACACGATAATGTGTAGTGATGTATTCACTTTGATATTCGATGTTGAATATTAAACAATGAGCATTTATTTTGGGGCAGGATTCGTATTTTGAGATATTATTTTTTATATGTTAAGTTATTGGAGATTACTGCAGAACGTTCGTTATTCAATAAATTAATTTTTGCTTTTGTTTGCAAATTTATTATTTTTGATTTTTTCGAGGACGGAATAAGGGCGTAAATCTTATGAGTAACTCATAATAAATGAAACTTAGCACAGAGATAGATTATGGCCTAGAATAACGCATAGGCTACTTTTTACCAACAAACAACGTTCCAAGCGGGTGAAGCCGCGGGCATACACTAACAATACGAATAAAATAATTAATAAGTACCCTCTGACGAAAGTAATTTTGACGGTAGTTACACCACAGGTTTGTTAATATCAAACCCGCCCGTGTATTTGATACAACTTGAATATTAGTTCAGAACTGTACCGCAAGGAATACACCTATTATGAAAACAAACTTCTTACGTAAACCCCATCGTTTCATTTGGAATGCCGTTTATTAAACACACACATACACACCCTTTGTTTATGCACGTTTGAGCATTATAACTATAGATATGACATGAGCGCCCTAAAATCGCTCCCGCCAAACTGTGCTACTGGATACACTTATCATTTAGTCTGTCTATGGTCGTCGCTGAGAGGAGTCGAGTTTTATATGTCAAAAAAAAATTAAATTACACATTTAAGCAAATTCTTTAAAAACTATTAATAAATAGAGGAATAATATAACACATGTAATGTACAAAAATATGTATCCACAAGTATACACACAAATACATATGTACAAAAATATATATCATAAGCTGAATATTAAAATATTTTTAAACAAAGGCAATTTTTAATTACTATCATACGTCAAATATGTATGTAGTTATCATCCAGAAGTGTAATCTATGAACAATCGTAGGAAGTTTGACGTAAGTTTAACAAGATGGCGACTCAAAACGGATCAAAAACTGAAGCGCCAAATACTCGTATGTAAAGGTGACATATCTATGCTTATAATATCAGTGGCTTTGTGGCTTTGAGGTAAACATACAACGACCACAGCCTAGGCGCCACATGTAACTTTCTTGTACAAAAAAAAGTAGTCAATATGCGGAGGCGTCACAATAAAGGCATGATGTTGCATATTTTAAATTGCGACATCTTAAACAATGATTAAAATCACTTCGCACCATGTCTAATATGAGGTCGATAAGTCTGATGTTATGCCAGACACCGGTCGATTCTTGATACAATTCTCAGAATCATCCCTTAGAAGTAGATGTTAAAAAATCGCGTTCAATACATCCATACTATTATTCCAAATGTGAAAATGTGATTGTATGTTTGTGCGCCTTTCACGCCGAAACGGAGCGAGAGTGACATAGGCTACTTTTTATCCACCTTGGTACCACGATGGCGGAGCCTAGTAGCAAATAAAATAAGTAAAATATTACTCAAATAATTTTTAATTACCTTTAATTAGTAGTATGGAACCGTGAATATTAATTATGCGTCACTAATTAGTACAAATGAAAATTAAACCTTACAATGTAAGAGCTGACAGGTAATCTCGAAACAAATTATAATTTCATTCATATTAATAACTACTTACATTATTAATATTACAAGAGTAGCTAAGAGACGAATTTTTAAGCGAATTTACGGAAGCCATATTTTAACGCACCATACTATGTATTGGTAAGCGGCGATAGCCTAGGGGTTAAGAATTCGCCCCCCTACTTGGGGGGTCCGAGGTCAAATCTCAGTACTTCTGACTTTTCGGAGTTATGTGCGTTTTAAGTATTTAAATGTCACTCACTATAACGGTGAAGGAAAACATCGTGAAGAAACCTGCATGCCGGGGATTTGGTAAAACTCAAAGGTGTGTGAAATCTGCTAATCCGCACTTGGCTAGGGTGGTGGACTGTGGCCTTAACTTGATTGAGAGAGGAGACCTGTGCTCAATAGTGGGCCGTCATGGGTTGAGATGCCTACCTATTGAAGCGTTCATAGCCCGTGCGGCTTAAAAACTACCGACACTTGAGCTGGCTACTGAGCCCTCCACTTCCGTACTGGAAATGAACAAAAAAACTGACTCTGTTACATTTATCTAACCGACGCAATAGTTTTTCTGAAATGTCTTTAACATCTAAAACAAAGTGTTTTTTTTTTGCTATGAAAAACTAATGAAAAATCCTGGTTCTCAGTAAAAATGATGTAAAAAATATCACTCACAAATTCCATTTCATTTCAACAAAGTCAAAGGTGATTTTATTTTTGTATTAAAAGCTCTCGTAAAATAGTTTCATGTTGAAAGGGCAAAACATGTGAAGTAAAATGGTTTTATTGTACTGTTGAGGAATAAAAGCTTTAAATCTCGCGAAAATTCAATATTGAATGTACTCAACCGCAAACTGTATGCAACGACTAGGGTTGCCACAAAGTAAAACGCAAATTAAAATTCTAGATCGGGTCAAAGTCCTTCAGATCGACGTTTGACCCTAAGCCGTTTCTATTTCGCAAGTTCTTCGACACTTGTGGATTTTTATTGACTGTCTGTAGCCCGCGGCTCGGACCGCGATTTCAAATAATTCAAATGGTTTTACATTTTCTCCAAACACATTTTATAGAAAAAAGTACATTTAATATAAACAGGTTTATTGTTTTATTCAGAATAAAAGTCTCTTTATTTATATAATTTCTTTAGTCATAAGGGTTTCGCCCTTATACGGAATACCTCTCATGACGTACTTTAAATAGCATATAAAAAATGCTTCACTAATAAAAACATTAAAAGTCGATAATCTGGATGTTTCAAAACGTTTCCAGGTATCAATAAAGACAAAAAAGACATGACAAATAAGCCGCCACACCCAATAAAATGCCAAAAATATCACAACGGCGACCCAACGCAAAGACATTTAACAAGCTCCGAAATTTTGTTAGGCAATCACCTGACTATCGGCGAGTAGAAACAAGTCATATTGATGTAAGTAAGTGCTTAAAACATCTCCATGTTCAATTTTAGCCTTATGCCGGCAACCAGCAAAGAATAAAAACAAACCACGATTATATGAGAGATAAACGAGAGACACAGATTCGAAAAAGCGAAGTATCATCTCAAGTTAATCAGAAAGTCAGTAATCAAGTTAGTCAAGAAGTTCGCAATAACGAAACATTCAAATTTGATAAATTTACTATTCCTTATAGAATTATGTAAATTGAGTCTAAAAAAATATTAAACGCCGTAGCCATACTAGTTTTGCATCTGGTATTAACATTGAATGAGACATTATTAATAACTGTCACTCAAATATGTGACCACAATCCACGTCACGAATCCAACTCACGACCCCTTTGTTTGCAGACGGGGCGCACCAACTAGAATTATACCATCATAATAATAACAAGAATCAAAAACTATCAATAAAAATGATACAAATATGTGGCCGCCAAAAACTTTTGTTCGGTTCAAACCATAAAATTGTTCCACTTATTAAAAACAAATAAAATAACACAAAACAAATAAAAATGTACAAAAGAACGATTTCAATAAATTTAAAATTATTTGAACACTACACAATTTATCATAGACGCATATTTCACAATTTTCGAAAGTAAATGACCTATCATTTTATTTTATTAGTACCTACATGATAACAATATAGTACAATTTAAATTTAAATATAATTTAACAAAATTTCTTTAACAGAATCATGAAATAGAAAAAGATATTTTCTCGCTGTAAATAAAAAAAAGATTTATAAATGATACTCGAGGTCTGTTATGAGTCATTAGAGCTAAATAGCCGACTCAATTGCTAATCTTATTATAAAAAAACATGGAGTAGACATCCCTAGGATCCGGTTTACACAGGTCCATGGAGTCTAATTAACCGGAATTATCCGGTAGAAGTACGCATCATAATTGAAAGCAAAACGTTATTTGAATTAAGCGTGGTGAAAATGTTTCAAGCGAATACAACTCTACTGATTACATAAAAATGTGTTTGTAAATTAATATACATTTTACTGTAATATTAAAAATAATAATTTTAATGATCTAATGTAAGTACTTTTCCATTACATTTGTGTTTATATAAATACGGTAATGTAACTTTCTTTCGCCAAAATGCATACATGATTAATCGATTTTGACCTGTAACATTTTTTTTTATTAAAATTTTAATCGACTTCAAATGACTTACAAAATAACATGTAACTATGTGACAAATATTGGCGTTCGAATTGTTAAACAAGTAACAAAACTGATACACTCAATAAAAAGTTCACAACAATCATAAAATAAAATAAGAGAAAAAACAGTTACTCTAAACCTAAGCGTCAGATGTCGCTAAAATAATACAAACCTTAACAATTAGGACCAGCCCTTGACCAAACTCAGTAAAGAGTTAAGAGGTAACATGATTTAAAAAAATACAGAGGAATTGAAAACCTTCTCGTTTTTTGAAATCGGTTAAAAAACATTTTTAATAGTTTGCTTTTTATCAAATTGTTAGGAACTATGCAGCTAAAGACTTCATTCCTATTTTGAAATCGTTTATTAATACACAGTGCAAATTAAAGGTAAAATTTTCCTGAAATAAACTTTTTTTATATCTTTCTATATTAAACATATGTATATTCATCTAATTCTTTCTAAAATCGTTAGGTATAAAACGGCTCTGTAGCTTACTTGTTGATCTAACTAGCAAGGAATTGTATTCACATGTGACAGATAGTTGTTTGTACTGGGGTCGGCACACCGGGAATCCGACACATGTACGAGTATGTAAGATAATATATGCAATCAAATGTGTGTAAGCTAATGTATGTAAGCTAACGAATGTAAGTTAATGTGTGTAATCTAACGTATGTAAGCTAATGTATCTAAACTAATGTGTGTAAGCTAATGTATGTAAGCTAATGTGTGTAAGCTAATGTATGTAAGTTAATGTGTGAAAGCTAATGTATGTAAACTAATGTGTGTTAGCCAATGTATGTAAGCTAATGTGTGTAAGCTAATGCATGTAAACTAATGTGTGTAAGCCAATGTATATAAGCTAATGTGCGTAACATAATATATGTATGTAAGCTAATGTATGTGAACTATAGTGCAAATAGTGTTCAAACTACATGACAATGTAATTGGTCACATAGTATGAAGCGATAGCACACAGGTGAGATGACTAGGAAGTTCTACAGCTTAACTTATTCAATAGAACCTCAGTTCGGCAACGCTGACTACAATAATCCTCTTAGAGATAAGTAACCAAACCATGCTGCTAAATATATTATAACCATGTGGTCCACACCGCCAGTCCAAGGATCGAGTGCTGACCGAGGCATATATTAGACGAATGCTTGTGCGCGGGTCATCATCATTAAAACCCATAAGTGTCCTGCTTGGCTCCACAATGTGAGGGGTACAGGCTATAGTCCATCACCCTGACAAACTGCGGATTAGTGGACTTCACCTTTGAGATCTTTAAGGAGCACTCTCAAGAGTGCAGGTTTCCTCATAGTGTTTACCTTCATCGTAGCAAGTGACAATCAACTTCTGATACGCATATAGTTTTGAAAATGAGAGGTGCGCGCCTCAGGATTTGAACCGACGCCCTCCCGTTCGAGAGACCAAAGTTTAAACCACTAGGTTATCACTGCGGAACATCAATATCAATTATTCTTTGGCAACCGGTCCATTTTTTTTGACTAATTTTTCGATAGGCAACTCATAGGTCATGAATTCGATGTTTCTGATGTACATGGTCAACGATGAACACTATATTGTCTAACCTGCGATTTTCAGTGGTACCGATGACCATCGGTAACCAACGGTAAGCATCTCGAAATGCTTTTATTTTTTATTTCCATTAAGATTTTCCCTCCAAAGTAGAGTAGAGTAAGAAAACTAGTAATAAAAAATGCAATTTACAATTTTAATCTTTTTGACGAGTGAGCATTAAAATTACTACTTCATTCAACTCATGAAAGCAAACCCCCTCTAACATCTAAACCAGTGATTCCCAAAGTGGTCCAGATGCTCGATGCCAGAGACCTGGGAGGACCGCGGGGGACTAATTTGTAGCGATTTTCACGTGCTGTATGAACATTCTGAAGCTTTTAAAATCTAGATTATATAGTATTGCATAGAATCTGACAGAAATGTTGCAGAACAACCAAATACACACACATGAAAGTGGTCTGTGAGAAAAATAATACTTTTGGACTAATATCGTCGCGGATACATTATAAATGTGAATGCAACCCAGTTTACCCAGAAATATTGGTATAATAATAAACAGATGAGTACCTGGTAGCGGTGATAGCCTAGTGGTTAAGAATTCTGTTTCCTGTTCGGGAGGTCTGGGTTCGAATCCCAAGGCGCGTACTTCTGACATTTGAGTTATGTGCGTTTTAAACATTTTAGTGTCACTCGCTACAACGGTGAAGGAAAATATCGTGAGGAAACCTGTATGCCGGGGAGTTTGCAAAACTCAAAGATGTGTGAAGTCTGCCAATCCGAACTTGGTTAGCGTGGTGGTATATGGCCTTAACCTTCTCATTCAGAGAAGAGACCCGTGCTCAATAATGGGCCGTCATGGGTTGAGATAATGATATTGATGAATGAATTCCCGTTTGCATTTAAAATACGAGAAAAATGTTTGAGAACCTCTGATCTAAACGCAACAAGTTTTCTTTTAACACCACTTTTACTTTCATAAGTGTATCTTCTCACGGTGACGCTATCGGAGAATCTTATCTGTGCATCACAATGGAGAATAGACACGTGATACATGTACAGATACATATATGTAGATAATTCGATACGTTTCTTGTACGATTTGGCGTCTGCAGTGTTTATGAGAAAGTAACTTTATACTGCGACTTTGTCCGCGTGGTATGCCTAATTCACCCTTCAGTCAATACCTACTGTTGTATGCAAAGTGTTATGCTTATATCTTCGATAGTGAACTTCTAGCTCTGTGCGAAGTTCCATTAAAATTGGTTCAGCAGTTTAGGCATGAAAAGGTAACATCGATTTTGATGAAGATTGGTATAAAACTGAATAGAACTTGGAAATTTATAGGCATTTTTCGCTATTAATGTCTTAAAGCGGTTGAAATAGTTGTCGACATTGCACTGACCTTCATTTTCTCCGGGCAGGGATGGTGAAGTACTCCCGGCCGTCCCTACAGACTCCAATTAAGGGGGGTTAAGGCTTTAGTGGGTAGTTGGTGGTGGTTGGTGGTTTTAGTGGGTAGAGGGGTGTATTTCCCCGAAGTCTCACATAAGCCACCCGCCTACCCAAGGGTGGGTATGCGTAATGCATTTTCCCCTGGCATGAGAAAAAAGGGGGGTGCAGAGTTTATTATCGAAGATATAATAAGCATAAGTATTCAACCAGTAGATGTGGTGTTAAAGGTGAAGGGCGAAGAGGAAGGTGAAAGGGGTGTTAAGGAGGAGGTGAAAAAGGGGATAAAGAAAGGGGTTAAAGAGGGAAGTTACAGAGGGGGTGTATAGTGGAGGGGTTACAGAGGGGGTAGAAAGGGCAGTTAAAGTGGTGGGTTATAGAACGGACTTATAAATGGCGGTTAAAGTGGGGTGTGGGAGTAATGGAGGTAGAAAGAAAGTAGGTAGGAAAGGAGGTAGAATGAAGGTCGCATGAAAAAGCTAGTAAAGCATAATATAACAAGTCTATTCGGAATTAATTTTCTCTCAGAGCGTGTCATCATTGATTCCGTTCTAACGAGGAAAATTATTGAGATATCACTATGATAAATTATATCCACAAAGAAAATATCCGCCGGAATGTCGAGACAAAATATAGGGATTGCGACAAAGAAATCATAAGATTTGACGCTTATGGTTTAGTGGTTTACGTCGATGCAAAGTGATTGAGCGCGTTAAGCAAAAGTGAACTGGTAATGTTTGCTTCACTAGCCTGTTGGTGTAGTGGTTAGTAACTGATCACTAAGCTGGAGGTCGTGGGTTCGATTCCCAGAAGATTTTTTTCTGTGATAACCACGAATGTTCGTTTTATGTCTGGGTATAATCTTACAAATATTGTTATTGCGAAAGTTTATGAGTTTGTTACACACGCAAAAACCACTTAACTGATCCCGATGAAATTTGGCACAGAGACAGATCATAGTCTAGAACAACACACAGGCTGCTACTATTTATTAATGTACCTACCATGCAGGTGAAACCGCGTGCAGAAACTATTGTAAATATAAGTAGGTTTATTAGTTGTCTGAGCACCATAGTACAAGCTAATGCTTAGTTGAAATCAAATGGCCGTGTGTGAGTTGTCCTGAGATTTAGATATATGAGCTTCTGTGCTTTGTAGTAAAAAAGGAATCTCGTAGTCTTATCAAAGTGTTAAAGAAGTCATTAAACAGTCTCTTTGAATAGACTTTATCATAAATGACGTAAGTGACAAAGTGCTGAGAATGGTGTGTTCAGATTACAAGTTATAAGTTTTTAGAGCATCGTCAACGCTGGCTCAGTGTGGACTGGCTGGTTTCTACAAAATGGCCCACTACTGACCACGGCGTCTCTCCTCATCTCGTTTGTAGTGACTGAGAAAATAGGGCCAACCCAAGTCGTAACGCAGTGAAAAGTTTGTCTTTCATTAAAACAAATAAAAAATTTGCATCAGCGCCATCTATCCACAGCACACATAACTACCTACCCTCTGAGTGTTGTAAGGGGGGTCGAGCGCCCCAGGCCGGAACATCGCCGCGCTTACTGCTGCCATCTGCCGGCTACCTCAGCTTGCCCTTCCACCGAGACATCGTGCTGAAACAAATATTGGTTTGATTACAAATCGGATACGAAATCTCAAGCAATTCCTACTAATCTGATAAATGCGAATTTGTAAGGATAGATAGATGGATAAATAAATTAAAATGTTTATTTGCTTAAAGTTGTGCAAAGGTAATTCTTTTTTGCTACATAGACATAGATATAATATACTCGGTGCAAATTCCATCTAGAATTTTTGCACATACAAACTTGGCAAGATTTTATGGTAGTATGAGATATTTCTGTCGCGAAACCGTTCATAACCTTGCGCCTTAGGTCGATCGTAAGATATCAACCAAATTCATCCAACAATCCCCACTTGGCCAGCGTGATGGACTATGGCCTGTACCCCTCTCATTGTTAGTGGACATCTGAGCCCAGCTGTGGCACAGTGGCTTGCAATGATAATCAACCAAATTAAGTAAGAGCGGGCGCGGTTGGTTAAAGGGTGGGTGCAAGTGGCAAATTCTTGAGCACTTTCGTGCTTCGGAGGGCACGTACATATCTATCGTCCCGAGTTTTACCCATAGATAGCAATCGTGAAATCATGGCATTGTTGTGTTGTGTAAAGTATTTGGGTAACTGAGGTCTTTGGGTGGCATTGTTACTCCCATGAGTCGGCCACTAACCCCTCCAATCAGAATTCCAGCAACTGGAGCCGACTGCGGCGAATGCTCCATGCTATTACCTTTTAAAAAGACTTCATCACCACTCACCATCAGGTGGGATCAAAGGCAAGAGTTAACTTATTAATGGTAAAAAGGTATGGTAAAAAGAAATATGAGATTATTATTAAACATTTAACATTATATTTATGTACAAAGTTCTAAATAAAAACTGAGAATAATACAGTTTTTACTCAAATAACGTTTCGCAATACACCCAGCGAAGCGTTACTAATATCAGCGACCTTTAGAACGGAGCAATTAAAAATACTCAAAACGTCGCTTTTATACCGAACAAGGTATTAATGAATAAATAAATAGACTTGAAGCGTTTATAGCACAGTAGTTTGAGTTGGTCGTAAGTGATACGGCGAGTGAAGCAACGGGAGACTCGGTCGGGAAATCGATGACTGCTGAAAACGAAAATTTCTTCTGAGGGCTTGAACTTTTAATGCCTAAACAGGCAAATGAGTAGAAACACCACCTGATAGAAGTTACCACGATAATTAGCAATACTACTGCTGGAGGCAAAAGTATCGGAGAGCAAGGCTTAGGTTATAAGCAGATAAACGAGCATACGGATCACCTGATGATAAAAAATCAACGCCGTCCATGGACATTAGCAATACCAGACTTGGGTGTTACTAACGCGTTGCCTGCCAGGAAGTAATAGGCGCGCGCAGAAAAGAGAAAGAAAGGAAGCGTGCGTACATCACTGAAGCAACCGGAATCTATAACGAAACCAACTGACGCTTAATCTTAAACTGTTTTGTAAGGATACATAATGAGAAACGAAAGAAACTCCTAAGCACATGTTTGACATCCTAAGCCGCAATAAACTTCTAACCAGAACGGGATTCAACAATAAACTTGTAACTTAACTAGTAGTTTAACTAGTAAGTTAACTACAAAGCTAATAATCGCAGTCATTATCTACGTGGGAACGGTAGGACGCGGGTCAGTGACCGTTTAGATGCGCCTGTGTTGCACAATGCAGTTTAGTACTGTAAAAAACCGGCCATGTGCGTCTGAGTCGATAGTAAATAGGGTTCCGTAAGCTCAACCTCAAATAAAACAGTTTAATGCCTTTATTTATTATTAATATTTTTATACGAAAGTATGTAAAAACAGATGTATGGATGGTTTTTACTCCTTCATCCAAAAAATACTAAATTGATCTGAATCAAATTAGGCACGGGAATAGATTATAATTTAACATTAACATATACACAACTTCTTATCGATATACCACGCGACCGAAGCCGCGGGCTACACCTGTAGTATAATTCAAATATTACATTCAAATTGTTTGAGCCTACCACAGTTTCGGAAAGGTGCTCAATACTGAGACGAATTGGTGAAAGAAAATCCTTTTCT
>DWJZ01001698.1:0-22151 GCA_018249125.1 Asbolis capucinus
TCAACAACATATAGAAGATGAAAGTGATACCTCAGTTCTTTCCAGTCGCGCGTAGAGATAAAATGGAAACAATTTATTTTAAAAATACAATATTTTATTACAATTCATCATTTATCCGTATCGTCCTTATCAAGATCATTTTTATCACTTTCATGTTCCTCACTTTCATCTTCTATATGTTGTTGATCGTCATGTTCATTTTCTTCATCTTCATGATCTTCTTCATCTTCCCGTTCATTTTCTTCATCTTCATCTGCATGATCTTCGCGTTCATTTTCTTCATCTTCATCTGCATGATCTTCGCGTTCATTTTCTTCATCTTCGTCTGCATGATCTTCGCGTTCATTTTCTTCATCTGCATGATCTTCACGTTCATTTTCTTCATCTTCATCTGCATGATCTTCGCGTTCACTTTCTTCATCTTCATCTACATGATCTTCACGTTCAATTAGTTTTGATTGATCGTCTATTGCCGGTAAATCTTTACACTCTGAAGGATCTGTTTTAATATAATCTGAAACGTAAATAAAATTATTTCGATACGTTCTTTATACTAGCAAAATAAGGCTTTCTTTATAAACCTAGTGCCGGTGAATGACTTTCATCTTTTTGTGAAAGCTGAGTTTCTTAGAGTCTGCTTAAATATTTCGATTACCGTCTGATCATACTGTATAGCTTAAAGCGTTCATAGCCCAGTGGCTTGTTTAGATTGTAGGCGATTGGAAGTTAAGCAACGGCGGACGCGGTCGGTAGGGGACTGGCTAGCTAGAATAGCCGCTAGTGGCAAAAATTTCATGAACTTTTCCATGCTTCGAATGGGATGTGCTTCGAATGGGCCATCGATCCCGGTTTTTATCGTTAGGTAGCGATCATTAAGCCACGTGGAAGGCCTTAAGGCTGTATAAAAACTTTCGACACTTGGGTTGGCCACGAACCCCTCCATCAATTCGCATTAAAGCAGCGTTGTGGAGTTTGTCCAAGGGCTCCTCAATATGAAGAGAAACCCGTGGTCAATAGTGAGTTTTTAATGTGTTGGAGCCATTTAACTTGATAAACCTATCTGACAATAAATATCGTAACTTCTAACTTTGACCCAAGTAAATAGACCAGTACTAGCTCCCGTCCGCAGTTTCGCCCGCATGCTGTGTTGATAAAAAGTAGAGAATCAGTATACAAAAATCAGTATACAAAATACAGCACGATTTTGCAATTGACGCGTGAGTGCAGTTATTGTATTGCAGTTAAAGTATAACATTACTTGTATATTTCAAGCAGTTGTACTCCTTTAAATCGCAAGAGTCCAAGAATTTGCGCAATTTTCCCGACAAGTCCTTGCCACAAGCTTCTATGCCATTGTGGAGACAAATTTTGGCTTCAAAGCACGTCTATAATAACAAGAAAAATATCAAATAGGTGTAATGTAGTTCATTCATTTAGCTTTGGTAAGAAAAGGGGGGAGCGTAATTAGTGAATCGCTTCAAAATTACAGCACCTAAATGCCGGTACACCAACCACGTGTCGATAACGGCCCGATGTATGAGGTTGGTTGATCTAATGTTTTGTCAGAAAGTCAGCCTTAGATGTAGGATATATTAGGTTATGTATTACATAGCTTAAAGATTTAGTCAGCTAAACAATACTATAATTATGCTTTATTGTACACACTAGGATAATGTACTTATTTGATGTGAAAAATATGTATATAAAATATGTTATATCTTTGTATGTACAAATTTCTTACCTAAATTATTTTTAATTTTGTTCATTCTCTGATGAATATTGATTCTTGGCAAACACTTTAAATTTTAAAATTATAATATTTTTATAATAGTTTAATCTTTTAACACTTTTAAAATATGAAATAGTTAAAAAAAATAAAAGCTAAAGCTAAAAATAGGTTAAAAAATCCACACTATTTTCGTTATTTTTAAATGCGAATGCAAATATGTATAAAATCTGCAACTTGTGTTATCGACATTTTCATACTAGGATAATACAACAAAATAGCACTTCCTATTTTCTCTTTGCTCCTATTTTCTCTTTCCTCTGTATGACAAGAAACATAACCAGTTCCAAAAAATTAAATCTGGTCGTAAAACCAAAAAAAAGTCTCTTTAACTTCTCTTTAATGTAAGACTGTTGAAATATAACGTAAATTTTTCTTAACATCGTTATTTCGGCCAAATCGTGTTACTTCACCCGCAGAAGAGTAAAGAAAATCTCGGAGATGGAAATAATAAATTAAATTTTCTAACATTTTTTCCAAGTGAGTGCCCCACGAAGACCGCCAGTAGCACGCCTTAGGAAAGAAAAAATAAGAAGCTGTATTCTTTAACTTCAGTACTTTATAAGGCTGGTTCCCACGGTCTGTGATTCTGTGTACGCACTGACGGTACGCACCGTGGTATTCCCATGGTTTATGCTATTCCCGTGGTTTAGACAAATCTTAACATTTTAGGCAAAAGCTATAATAATGGTACGATTAAAATACAATTTAATTTGTCAGCTTTGCCAACATGCCATATAATATTAGACTACCCTCTTTCTATTACGCAATCACACAGAATCACAGACCGTGAAATGAATTTAACTATTAATATTGACGTCGTTGCAGTAATCGTACCAATCATTCAAGGCCAGGCCCACTCCTGAATACACTACCTAACTGATGCCTACTTGTTCAGGCCACATACTCCGCAACTCTGCTTCAAAGCGAATTTGTAGAAAATTATACACATAATTACAAGCTTGTGGACTCACAATGTTTCTTTGTTGAATTAGATATGACAAGCCGAATTAAAATCAGTTCAGTTTAGCTCCAGGGAAATCAATAGGCAAAACTGCCACGGTTTAGCCTGCCGGACGCCTGTATAGAAGGATGTTTTCAATTCAGTTGTAATAGGCTACCTTTTATACGTAGGAAGTAGAAATGAACCTGCAAAACTGTGTTATGTTGGCCTGACCGCAGTCCCACCTGATGATGAACAGCGATGCGGTATTAGAAAGTGCACTAATTTAGCAAAAGACTATCTACTTCTTATAATTCTTACTCAAACAATACAATTACAATAATCTTACCCAAAATACAGTTTTTAAAGTACATCTGTATTATTCCTTTATACAATGAAAAAATACTTTGTATTATTGATATGATATTCAAGAAGTTCACATAACTTTTTTCGTATTTTCTAACAGAATTTCTTTTATCGCATAAAAAGATTTACAACTTTTAAATCGATTTGTATCGGCTATGACCAAATCGCAGTTACTTTGTTTTTATTCGTAATTTATGATATCGTGAGAATTACTGTGATTAAATTGCAAGTTTTCCTGTTTGTCAAATTATTTTCACGGTTTGAATTATTTTAAACCGTAGAAGTTAATATGAAATCATTTTAACATTGTAAGTGTTACGAAATGTAATCATAATTATTGTATTATGATGAAATAAAAAAACACTTATTTATTAAAATACATATTTGACGAGCTGTGCTCCAAATAATAATTTTACATTCAAGAGTCATTATTTATAATTCTTCTGAATCGGTTTCTCATGGCTCAGGGTCGTGGTCAACGTAAGCAGACTTTGCTATGACGTTCTTCCAGGCTTCTCTAGAACACTATTTATAAGAATATTATTTATTATGTTAGTCCTCTTTTAAACCACGCTGTATGGTCCACTTTCCTTATCCGGACGACTAAAAGGCTTACAGAAATAGGTTATAGAGGAAATTATAGAGAGAAAATCCAAGGAAAAGCCTCAAAGAATAAGATCTAGGTAACGCAAAAATAAAATGTGCTAAGTTACTTATAAAAAGATGACGTTATCTCCTACTCTTATACTTAGGGATAATCTAATATATAAGATTCATCCCTCAAACAGCCTTTATATCATTACTGCTGGACGTAGGCTTTCTAATTTGCGCCACTCTGACAGTTCCTGAGCTTTTTGAATCCAGCGGATCCTGGCTGTCTCCTTCAGGTTATGAGTTCACTTGGTCGGGGGATGCCCTGTACTCCTTATTCTGAAACTGGGTTTCCATTCGAGGACCTTTCTTCCCCAACGGTTATTGTTCCGTCGATATATGTGGCCAACCCATTGCCACCTCAGCCGGCTAGTTCTGAGTTACGAGTATGTTACCCTTCTTCGTCTATCGTCTAATGACTTTTGGATTCATATCGTTGAATGCCTTTAAAAACTTACCTACTATGTGAATACCGAATGGCGATTTAACGAAAAAGTCACCACAATATCGCTACAGCTTGTGAAGCGAGTATAAGCTGGCTGGCAGGATATTGTCTCTTTAGAGGGACCTACCTCAGAGAGTTACCTCTCTGTAGAGGGAACGCACCAACATCTAGGAACTGTAACTGCTTTAGCACTGTAGAGGCCTACCTACATTTTAATAAGTATTATACGTAATTTTTTTTATAGAAGTTATACTTCTTTTGGCGTGTCAGGGAAAAATGATGTGAGCAAATTTTTATGATGCGCGCGCATACCGTCACAGAAAACCGACACCCTGAAGTTAGTTAGTCAACATTTTTTTTTCTATTACTAATGTCGTTTTTCCACAAACGCAGATAATGCGAAAGATTACATTTTTAAATTTTTTTATATCTTGATAATCCAAAGAAGTATAACTTCCCACGTGCGCACGTACATATGTAACACATTTTTTTTTATTACCGTTTTTGCGGTACTTGTACTTTATTCAGGATATAAGATAATATTAAATTATATCATTAATTAAAGGTACGTCTTCATGCCCTGTCAAGAATAGTTTTTTATCTGCCATTGCAACAATATGACGTCATGTTTTGCACATTTTTCGTAATTATTGCTATGCTTAGTTGTCTTGCCAGCGTCGATTCGAGACGGGTAAGTTACATATAAATTATTTTACCTTTTTTACCAACTTACTATGTTAATTAATCCTATTTCATGTGATACACACATTAATAAAAAGAACGAAAGATGAAAAATATGAATTTAGGTATTAAAAGAAAAATAAAAAATAAAAATAACATAGCAAAGAGAGCTGTACTCAGTGTAAACCGCTATTATTCTATGCAAACCAGCGGAGTCGGGCACTACACGCTACAAAATAATTATTTAAACTAAAGATTAGTCATTATTCAAAACAAATCTCAACAATACAGTAACAAAACACTACATATGTATAATACAATTCAACTCTATAATACGTCTCGGTTAATCCGATAAATAATAATTGCAACTCATTTACAAATACATCAAATGGCAGAGGTACAAACAGACCGACGGACACGCGGACATCTAAACTAACTCACGACAAAACTTCGTACTACGCCTCTAGATAAATATAATGTATGTTATCGTCCACGCGAAATAGTTATTACGTGTATTGTAAAAAAACAGACTCCATAATTTTCTGCACCTAAAGTCATTCACATTCATTTTTGAACTAACGTTTGGCATTACCGTTAAGAGAACAAGGTTCATTAAAAATATTTAAAAACAAGCTTTACTTATAGATGCATAGTACAAAGAAACGCATCAAATTTCATAACTGTATTGTTAATCGTTGAGGAATTCGTGCTTATTATATAACACTTAAAATGTTTGACATCTTACGTTCTGATTTTTAAAGTATAATATATTCTGAATGAAAGAAAAGTTTGAGAGCCAGTTCTCAATTTTTTCTCATGTCTGTCATAGCCCGTCGCACTCTTCTACTGTCACCCGTCTCAAAACAGTATTTTGTTGGTGTGACTGGGGTTGTTTGATATCGTTATTGATTCCGGTTGCTCCAGCATTGTTTGCCTTGTTTCTTTCTCTTCTACGTGTGTGCTGGTACTTCCTTCCTAGCAGACAACGCGTTAAAAGCACTTAGTCTGGTGTTGGTAAAGTCCACGGACGGCGGTGATCACTTTCCATCGGATGATCCGTCTAGGAAAATGGTCTCGTTTTAACTATTTAATTAAGGAACCCTAAAAATATTTTTCTTTACTAATTTAACTGTTTTTCTAAACAAAACAAACGAACATTGTTACACTGCTTCATTCCACAAAACTGAATTTCCGAGATTAATATTTAATTTTTACGTAGGAATCGCTCGACGTTCTATAGAATAAATTGTACGGAAAAATTCAATTAAAACTCGCTGACAAGCGACTCAACTACAATAAGAACTGCAAGGCATTATTACGTATTTGACTACGGCAAAAAATCTTACTAAGAAATGTATTTTACTTTTAATATATCTTACCTAGATATACGTATTATTTTACTTAGATATATATCTCTCTCAAAAATGTCTCAAAAATCTTATTCAGAATATCTATACTTGTCTATACGTTTTATACATATCAATATGGGGTCTAGCATAACCGTATTGAACCTTTACGAAATTGGAAGTCAAGAAATTTCTTGGGACAAAGAATTTCGAAAAAAATTGTTTTGAGTATTCGCGTTGCAGTTATAATTATGTGGAAGCCTTTCGGGTCGCTTTAAACTTTCAACACTTTAGTCCACTAATTAAAACTGGGTTACCGTGGTAGAGTTGCTAATGAAGAGACCCGTACACGACACAGAAGGCGACCAAGTGCGAGTGGGACTCATACTAAAATAGTACCGTCTTACAATAATTTATTTCTTTGTTTGTTTTGTTCTGTGGTATCTATGCAGATAAATAAAATTTATTGGGCTGTACAAATAAATGAAATTGGTTAAATTTTAATATTAAAATAACATTTTTACTAAATTCATATGTACTATATATATATATATATATACATATACTAATTATTTACTATTTTTGACTATTTATTACGGCTAATCTCTGTAACGGCTGGACCAATTTTTACGGTACTTAACTGGCAGATAGCTGATATAATAAAGAGTTATTTAAGCTACACTTATTTTTGAATTACGAAATATAAATTATCGTACAATCTGCGATCTTACGTATACGTAGATACAGTATCATATATGTACGTAGATAAAGTATCATATAAAGATTTCCAATATAAAGATTGTGTAATAGAACTTTTGACAAGTTAATCGCCCCATTGTAGGATTGCCAATCAAATAAAATTCCTAATTACAATCTAAATTTCCAGAAGAAAGTTCCTAAGATTTCTATATTTATTACTTAAAAAACTATAGGAATAATAATCTGTACTTTTTAATTTGGATTTTAAACAATATATGTATATATACATATTTTAGTCAACGTGCTACGATGCTTTTTTGTGTAAGCACAACAAACAGCGCATTTGTGGAATCGAACCCAGGACACGAGAAGTGAGAAGGTTCTTAGACAACTGTGATTTGTTGGAGTTCAATTGTGAATATTCAGCCGGTTAGTATTGTAACTTATTGCTAACTAATTTTTGCCCGCGGCTTCACTCGTGGTAGATACGTTGATCAAAAACAACCTGTGTATTATTCCAGATTATCATCCATCTCTGTGCAAAATTTCATTCAGATCAGCTCAGTATAAAATGGAATAAATATCCATTCAACTTCAAAAATTATCGCATTCATAGTATTAGTAGAACTAGTTTCCGCCCGCGGCTTCATCCATGAAATAGTTACGTTGGTAAAAAAATCTTAAATATTATTCCAGACATACAGATATCAAACTTCATGTATACGCATCCATTCAGTAGTTTTTGCGTGAAAAAGCAACAAACATCCATTAATCTTTACTAGTTTTCACATTTCTAATATTTGTGGCACTAGGGTCCGCTCGCGGCTTCGCCCGCATGGTATATTGATTAAAAGTTGTCTGTGTTTATTTCAGAACATAATCTATCTCTGTTCCAATTTTCATTGATACCCGTTGAGTAGTTTTTACCTGAAGGAGTAGCAAAATTCCATCCTCACAAACCGCATTTATAATATTAGTACTATTCATTATTTGTTTTGTTTTAGACTAAGTTTTTAAATTGCCAGTAGATGAGCAAAAAATTCACCTTGGTCTCCATCACCCATGGACATCAGTAACACCAAAATATTGGCTCAACCATTTAAATATATCGGGTGTTGGTATTACGACCCAAGGTGTTTGTGAATCAAACGTGTAATTCAATGGTTTTTATAAAAACCGTAACATTATCATCACAAGTATTTTTTTCTGGTGACTACCTATGCCATAATGCATTGGCAGATAGAATACAATTATTTAATTCTCACGAAGCCCTACGATTAGGGTTGCCAACATTTTTTGTTAGAATATAATATTAAAAAAAAGACCATAAAAATAGTAGGTACGCTTAAAAAATATAAAACTTTATGGAGAGAATAAAAAATAGTTACATTTGTAACGTTTTTTTCTTTCACGTACATGCACAAAACGGCAGTCAAACGAAAGGTGCATTAAAAAATTGTGGAATGATTTTTAATTTAAGTATTGCAAAACAAACATTGCAAAATATAGTATTTTCGCGTACTATATATTTCTTGAACAATATATAGTATAGTCCCAAAATACGGTACAATACTACATAATATAGTACGATTGGCAACCCTATGTACAATACACAACGAAGTATCAGTCTTATATAAAGTAATAACACTTTCCACAGTTCCAGGACTAACTGTTTATAAACATTGCAGCGTTCGAGATAGCTCCAAGGAACTCATGCAGCCATGTCCCTCCACTGTAACAATAACTATAACAATAGGAGTAAACACAACTTTAGTTAAAACAGTAAACAAGGCTCACTGGAAATCTCACAGCTACGACATTTGTAGTTGAACCTTTGAGTAAGTTAGTTTTCAAAATGGTGTCTAAAATTGCTGCTGGTAAATATTTATACATTTTTTTATTGTAGTTAAGAGGTTTGGTAAATTTTCAACATTTTCTAGTAGTTTTGGTTCATAGTACATTACTTTAACCATTAATGAAACACATAAGACGGGCCTCTGATCATTGCTGAGGAGTTCTGGAACTGCTCCAGTGCTGCATTAATGTGTAAGACCAAAGTTAGTGCCTAAAGTGTGAGGAGTTTTATAGGTCGCCTTAAGGCGTTCAAAGTTACGATTACTGTATACCGACACCTACTTGAAGCCTTTGTGTGCGATTTAGTTCAGTGGTTTATGTGCGAAAGCTTAACTTACAGTGACTTTCGGGATTGTAAAATTAGTAAAAAAGAAGGTTTATTAAGAATATTTAAAAATACAAGCTTTTATTATAGATCCATAATACAAAGAAACGCATCAAATTTCATAACTGTATTGTTAACCGTTGAGGAGTTCCCTTGTCTGGAGCCAATCTTGAACGTAGTATCAGGTCATGCTTGTCAAAAAATTTATAGTCATCAAGATGAAATCTTTATGTAAAATTTCCGCTCCACAGTGTAAGTGGAAGTGAATCTAAGTAAGCTTGCAAGATTTGACCCGTAACTAACAAATATACAAATGTACTAACATACAAATCTCACACACGGCCATCTGAGCTCAAACTAAGCGTTAGCTTGTACTGTGGTAATCACACAACTGATAAACATACATATATATTTTATATACAGACATATATATGTAGATATTTACACACAGACACACAGAACAAACATTCCTGCTCATCACAGAAAAGTTTGACCTGGAAGGGATCGAACCCACGGCCTTCGGCCTATCAATCAGGTTCACTAACCACTAGACCAACCGGCCTGTCATGCTGTTAATGTCAAAGCTTAGACATTAGCCCTTGGGAAAGAACTCTGATGTTCCAACAAGCAAGTTCAACTCCATCTTGACATACGTACGTACGTAGTATATAAGTACATATATCTGTTTCCACTACAGTCGGACATACATATAAGTCCTTAATCACTAAGATTATTAATCTAATTAATAATGTATCAAATTCACAGTAAATCCATCACATTAATAACATAGTTAATTTAGTCATTAGTGATTCAGATATCATTATCATTATACGTCAAATCGAATAATAAGGTTAGATTGGATTAATGTTATAATTATCTTAATCTGAAATCAGATATGTATTTGATTTGTAAGAATATATTAATAGCCTAATTATTGTTCTGAATTATGGAGCAGATCTTGTACACTTGGAGCTTAAGGTTACCGAATCTCAAATCGATCATAGAAAATCGATTTTTTTAACAAACTTCAAAAACGAAAATGTTCTATGTTCGGTTGTATATATGTTTACAATCTTTTATTTAACTTGCAGTGTATGTTTATATATAAGTATGTTAGTATATTTGTTTGTTTAGAGTTCGGGTCAAATGTTGCAAGCTTAATTAGACCCACTTCTTACACTACGGAGCTGAATTTTTGCATAAACTTTTCGTCCTGATGACAATGCATTACGTTCAGGATTGGGTTCAAATAAGCAATATCCTCAACGGTTAACTATACAGTTGTGAAATTTTGTATATTAAAAATATGTGTTTTTAAATATTCTAAGTTAAAGTATGTATGTACATACATATATGTACAGCGGTTACTCGAAAAAGTTGATCGAATTTCAATACTTAGTCGAAATCAGCCGTATCATTAATAATACCATAGTATTGAAAAAAACTTACTGAGCAAAGTCCAGAAGGAATTCATACTACGTATTAATGACACACTAATGAGTTTGTTCATAACTATGGAGGGTTGAGCATACTCCATCATGCTTTTCCAGGTATAGGGGAAACTAATCCAAGTGTAGAATTTTTTTAATGCCACCCGATGACATGGTTTAACGACTGCTATCGTACGATTGCGTCCGGGATTCTACGTGCCCTCTAAAGCACGGTCGTTAAAACATGTTTGCCACTACCCATCCTCCTACAGACCGCGTCCGCTGTTGCTGAAGTTCCTTGTCTGTTACAATCAATGCAAGCCGAGGTAGTAAAGTACCTCAAAGTGCCAAAGACAAACCAACCTACATCTATACTAAAAATAAAACTGTAACAGGTCAATTCTGTACATTAAGTATTTTTTGAAAATTTTCATGCAGGTAACCTTTTTATTGAAGTGAAGACCAAAACAAATTTTTTGGGATTACTTTCTGTCTGCCTGTTCGAGCTTCACGCAAAAACCACTGGAGAGATTTAGATGTAACTTGGCATAGTCGTAGTGTAAAACCCGAGAATGGTTATAGGGTATGTTTTATCCCAGGCAAAGGGCTTAGTTACCACAGGATGACAGGTTAAAATTAGTATAACAACTCCGAAACCAACGTACCAATTTAGATGAAATTTAACAGGATTGTGTCTTATATAAGGAGAATGGTTATAGGATACTGTTGATCCCAGAAAACTGTCTTTTTCCCGCGCGAAAAGAATATACTGAAAGTATGGCAACTCTGAAACCACTGGACAACTCTTCTTACACAGCGAAGCAAGGGCAATTACTGGTTTGTAATAAAAGATAACTTTAACTTTTACAGTTCTTCTGCTAAACTGCTTAATTACTGCAATAGCCATTGCCCACGGGCCGCCACAAGAACGTGACAATGAAGACATCACCATGGGGCGGAAGGTAAAAAATGTAATATCATTACTATTAATTAATAACAAAATTAATAAATTCACTTACCTATACGAGTAAATGGGAAAGTAACTTTATCTGACTGCCTGTCTGTTACCTTTTCACGACTAAACTACCGAACCGATTTTGATTTAACTTTGTACAAAGGTAGAATGAAAGTTGAGGAAAAACATACGAGTACTTTTATTTTTGCGAAAACGGTTTTAAGGGTTTGGAATAAGGGATGAAAGCATCTAAGGAAGATCATCATCATTATGAGACCGTAGGGAGACCTGACCACAATAGTGGTGGGCATGTAATGATTATGATGAATCTTAGTAATGTGCATTGCCACTTGCCACTTACCTTCAAGTTGAAATGAAATTAAGCATCAATTTTATAACACAAAATATTTACTGTTGAGAAAAAATCATTCATTTTCATGTATCCACAGATGGGAGCGAAATGGTGTGGCATGGCGAAGGTGTGCAACCACGACCGAGTCCCTATCTGTGGTGTCAGCCACGCTGGTGACGTCATGGGCTTCCGGGACCTCTGTGACATGTTCGACTTCAACTGCATCCGACGAAGAAGTTAGTCATTATCCACGTTGCCATTATTTGCTCTCTATTTATACCCTGAAACCTCAGGATATGAGCAGAAACAGACGAATCACCAACACAATGCTAGGTTTGAAGGTATTCTCTTTAAACCTTTCATAACGTCACTAAACAGAACTCCACATAAATATTGAGGTCTACAGAATACATTTGCGTACTTTTCTATCCCAGTCCATAAATTGTTATATTCTGGTGACAAAGATTTTTTCTATTTCAGATTACCGACAGACTGGTTGTCCAGAAGATAAATCTCTCCTCACCGTGTCTCGTCGACCAACAAACACGTACTACGAGGATTAATCTGTACTTATAATATAATCTGTATTTTTGCAATAAATTCTTAGTAATGTTTATATTGTATTAAAAGAAAATATGTATGTAAAGTGTTTTTTTTAAACCGAGAGTTTCATAAGACCATTTGATTCTAATCCAAGATTCCCTTACAATAAATGTAAAAATATAAAATTTTCTTAGACAAAGATTTCCTCGAGAAAACCGAGATACTGAGAGGTTTAGATAAATTTCTTAAACATATATGAAAGCTCGTTACCTTTATTTGCCAGAGGGAGTTGATACGAGTTACGGGTTTTTTAAACTATATAAGTTAATTCTTGACTACGGTCCAACCTGATGGTGATGATGAAGAGTTATTATGCCCCACTCAGGGTCATTAATAACTATTAAATCGCTGCTTAGTAATGAATTTCCATACAAAAACTGTAAATCTTCAGTAACATTAACGACTCTAAAAGGATAAGGCTTTTTAATTCTGTGTAATAGAAATATAAATGTACTAGCTCGCCCTCGCCGTCACTTTGCTTCGAAAGAACATACAAACATACAAACTTTAACTTATTATTCCACGGGAACAAAGCAGTTTTCTAGGATAAAATATATTAAAACCATTTTCGGGTTTTAACTACGACTATGCTAAGTTTCATCTAAATCCGTCTAGTCATTTTTGCGTGAAGCTCGAATAGAAAGATGGACAGACAGAAAATAAATCCAAAAAAAATTTTTTGGTCCCTATATCGATAACAAAGCCTCCCTGCACCAAAATTTTCAAAAAATACTTACCGTACAGAATTGACCCCGTTACAGTTTTATTATTAGCATAGATAATATAATTGCATTTAATCAAAAAACCAAATAAAACCTCAAGCAACCTTAGGTACATCCCAATAGTGATACTCTATTGATCTCTAGCCTCATAGCTGAGTCCTCCAAAATGGCCAATCCAAGTACCGGAAATTTTTGTTCGATTTTACTCGACGCCATTATGTGCCCTCCACAGCACGAAAGCGGCCAAAAAGCCTATATGGAAGCCTACAATATATGATTATCTATCCTCCAATCGAGTGCGCCTTGTTGAAAAGTCGATTGAACACTTAAGATCAACGAAAACGGCTATAACACTTTACTCGTCAATAACATTCACAGACTGTTTAAAATGTAAAGTTATTCGTATGTAAAACTATTTAATGTATACGTAAAACTATTTAATATGTAAAATAAGGTTCCAACCCATTAATGGTACCATACAGAGCATGGATGCAATAACAATAACAGCCGGGACTAATGGCTTTAGGTGTCCTCCGAAGCACGTATGTTCTTATGAAATAATTGCCACTAACGGTACCCCACCTGTCAACCGCCCCCTGTTACTCAATTTCACGCTACAGTTGAAACAAGCCAAAATAAAAATAATATTTAAAAGTTGGCCCCAAGTTCAATACAGCAAAAAAATACGAAATTTAAATATTCTCATCATAATTTTACATTTTAAATCGTGTAGCATTCGCTTTATTTATCTGAAATGTTTCTAAAGGTACTTTCAGTTAAATCCCTGTGGAAGCTGGAACTCGCCGGTGCTTGTTCCGCCCCAGTTAATACAAAAAGGCTCGTATGAATCCAGACAGATGATTATAAATACGACATGTTCTGAAATAAAATAACGTATCATTTTCTATGATAAAATTTTAAACAATACGTGCAGTATTAACATTATTTTTATGAAAATTACGCAGACAGTAGTGAAACTTGGCAGCACAGTAAAAGTTTGTATCAAAATTAATTCAGATTTTTATATAATGACTATTGACCCGCCCCGAGTTTACACGGCTCACCAAATCGGAATGAAAATTGGCACAAAGATAGACTTTAGTCTCAAACACAGGCAACTTTAAACGCGAGCGAAGCCGACCACGATAACCAGAATCAAATAACAAACAGGAATATACAAAGTAGTATACATAATGGAGATAAGGTGTTATACGAAGCTGTTCTCACAATTGCTACTAAGGTCAAAACATATTGCGAACACATCCGTAAAACATTAACTTGAACCTTTTAACATCCGGTAATTGTTGTTGTTGAATATCAAGGCTTCGTCGACAGACTTAGGTTCCATAGCCTGCTATAGCCTAAAGTAGCATGATCTTACGAAATATTAAGAATTTTCTTTTGCTTATAAATATGTGCAGTTTATCTTTTATTAGTACACATTTAGTAGGTGATAAGGCACATTTGGTAAGTTCATTAAATATATAAATATCTTAGGACAATTCACACATAGCTATCTGAACCCAAACTAGGCTTCTGCTGGTACTATGACAGATCAAATCACTGATTAACATACATGTGTAATTCATATACATACTTACATGTGTTTTATTACACCCACACACAGAACAAAAATTACTGTCCGACACAGAAATTCCTCTGGTTGGGGATCGAATCCATAACCTCTGGTTTAGTGGTTAGGTTCATTAACCACTATACAAACAGGCCACTCACTAAGCAATATAGATGTTGCTATAAATAAAAATATATCCCTGATATCTGCTTAAAGTGGTAGAAAATGTTTTAATGTTTCATTACCTATTTCTTGAGATATAGCAAATATTTTCAAGCATGTTAAACGACACATACTTCGTTTTTAATACATTGGATATGTAATTAATAATACCTATATCCTCAGTCAGTTTAAAAAGAATGCTTACCATATAAACTTGACAAGTTTTATATCAAAAGTTAGAATGTCAAAAATTCTTTTCGATTCGTGGCAGAAGTATACTTATAAAATTATTCTAACTCAGTTATACGAAATGCCATACAATTTCATTAACTACAAATAAGACTGATCGAAGTCAGTGATGATTACGTTGTTATAGATAATAATGATCTAAACTGCAACCATGCACTTATAATAACAAATAAAATCAGAATTTAAAATACAAAATCAGATTCTGAACAAAATAATTGAAATCTTACATATAATAATAGTAATAATAACTTATATCTTTCAGTCGGAACTAAAGAAGCTGTGTGAGCATGCTTACTCATGTTTCCACGACACCATTATAATTTGCGGGAAATCTGTGAACGAAGCGAGGACTTTCCTTGATCTGTGTGACTTGTACGAATACTCCTGCGAGTACAATATGGGTAATATTTTAAAGTTCCTTATCGAGAACAATAGACGGAGCCACTCATGCTACAATTTGTTTATTTTCTGAAGCTTTTGGGCCTTAAAGCATCAACTATTTACAGAAAAGTTGCAAAATAAAAATCTCTATCTGCACCCATTTTATGCACAACCAAATTAGCTTTGGGATTTTATAAAAATTCATATAATTGGCTAGTAAAATCATGATATCTTAAGATAAGATCTTGATATGGTCTATGTTAATTTGTTGGTATTCCTAGTTTTCAGACACGTCAAGGAAGAAGAAGGAGTGTGTCCAAATCCAAAGGAATTATCCAGGAATGTGGGATAGGTAATAAAGTTACATAAATCACAAATAAAACAGTTTTAACACATAAATTGTTTATTTTTTATGTTATATAAGTTGAAATTTTGAAGCTTCACAAAGGAGGTGAACAATTAGGTATAAGAGTAAAATCTGAAAAAAAATAAACCATTATTAATTTTATTTAAAAGTTAAGCCACAATATTGTACTAATTGAAGGAAGAACATTATGCGAACACATATTTAGGTCGATAATGACGATATAACCACTACTTTCTGAAACTTTATCCTAAATTATATTTTGAACGTAAAAGTATTATGCCTCCAACACGTAATAATTTCAAAATTGGAATCAAATCGTATTTGGTTGGAATTTTTTCCTACATCTAAAATTACTAGAATCACATTTTAACAATGGAAACAATCCAATCATGACAGCTAAACTTTTATGATGACGTTAGTTTAAATAATAAACAATTTTTTTAGTCTGTATTAATTTATAATTAAATAATAATGATGTACGTACTGTAATCGAAATAGCAGTTGACCTGAATCAAGTGACACAGATCATCGAATTTTCCATAGCCAAATCTATGGTCATAGCCGCACACAAGGCTCCTCGTCCTGCGACACAAAAGAGCCACTGAACACCAGGGGTTACTTCTAAATTTAGACTTAAATAATCTATGCCCCTTTCCCCAAGACCATCCCAAAAAAGAACGACGAGACTGAAAGCAAAGAAAATACCGTAAAGATATAAATATTGGTTATCTGGAAAAAATATATCAAACAGATAATATTCCTATTAAACTTCAGACACCAAAAGAAAACGAAATAAAATTCAGAATTGGAATATCTTATAAGTATTTATTTAGGAAATATATTTTTTTTAGTAAGTTAAGTAAAATATAGACTAAAAAGAAATTAAGAGTGACTTTGAACCTATAAGAGAAGTAGTTTTATTTCTTATTCTTCATGGTCTTTTTCTACGACATGTTTAGGTTCAGAATTCGTTTCTAGGTAACTTCCAATAAGATCTTTAAAAAACAATCCATATTTTGGAATCCTTTTTCCAAACTTTACAATTGGATGATCATGTACCTCAGCATCAGCACCACTCCGTTCTTGTTTTTCAGCCGTCGGGTTTATTTTCTCAGGTAGTTTCGGCTCCTCAACGTGCATACCCAAGTTTTCAGCTAAATTATTTAATGCGCCCACAGCTTCTTGGACTAGTTTGATAAGATGTTCAAGGGCTTGAGAATGCTGGACGAGTTTATCTTCTACAAATTCATGAAAATCTGTCCGTTTTGCGGCAGCTCCCTTGGAAGCTGAAGCTTCTCGTTTTACTACCTGGCAAAATTATTTAATTTATTTTAAATTTTTACTAAATTTACCAAAAACATTAAGCCAGTATTTTAAAACTCTATTTTAAAACTCTAAATTCATACCTGATGTTGTTCTGGATACATTACTGAATCGCCTAGTTCTATTGTTATTCCATGTGCTATACTAAGCAATGAAAATGTCGCTGTAAAAAGGCATTACACAATAAATGTGACGCTTCATCTTACATAATTAATCATTTTGCTTCATAGTTTCTCTTAATAATTTAATAAATTATGAAACTATGAAACTACTTAATAATTTAAGAAATTATGAAACTATTTATCAGATAACATATAAACGCAGAGTTTACGTAAAATAAAAAATATTAATCTTTTACCAAATATTAAGAAGTTCATGTTGTTTTCTTAAGCCTCTGATTCCCACATGTGGGTCACGGTGCAAGGAATTCGCTTCATATAGTGCAGATCATTTTAGAACGCAAAACAGTCTTGATCCTTGAGATATTTACTTATCGTGTGGTATTAGCAGTAAGTATTACTACATAAGTTACAGCTATGGATTTTTTAATAGGTTTGGTATTGAAATTAGCCAAATGGTAACAATCTATTAAAATAATTGGAATTATTTAAATCTTAATAACTATAAATATTTTTTTTAATTATTAAAATGACATCAGTTGGAGTTCTTTACTAGTGGGCCAAAAAGATCTAAAAAACGAAATGTCGCCAAGTGATAATCAAATATAGCCGATACTTTTACCATCTAAGTGTAACAGTAAATTTATAAAAAAAAATCTAAATTTCATAGGATCAAGACACATTTAAACTATGCGTCAAATAACGTGATTTATAGCTGGTAAGCCTGTCTAGATTGGATTACTGAGTCTTCGGAATTAGTGGCAGTGGGCATGCCACATTAGACTAATAATTGAAGAATTAAACGCCGCTGTGCCCACAAACGTTACTTATATAAATTCAAAATTGTACTATGACGACAGTGTTTGTGATAAAGACGCGAAATGTAATATTTATTCTACTTTTTCGCACTATTAAATAATTATAAGAGTAATGTGATAAAACTTTTGTTTTTTTTACTTGTTATCATAACTAATATTGTACCTAAGAAGTAACGATATTTAACCATCAGATAATCCTTCTACTCCTTTGCCTGCTTCGTATATATTGATGTCCTCTGTAAAACACAGGTACACGACTTTGCTCTAATGTCAATCATTTCCGCAGCGTACGCGATATAAGGATATTGTTTGATATTTTATTCACATGTTGAGTTACACTATCGAAGTTTTCATACGAAACCCTAATATTTTAGAGCCCTAATATTTTATAGCCTATGTTCATCAGGGCCTCCAGTTTCGGAGCTAATTCTCCTCAAATAAACAATCAAATATTTCCTCTTTGTAATTTTAGTATATACAAAATACTACGCTTAAACACGGTAGTAAACCCCTGTCTATTTTTGACCAGCAACGCATCGGTTAAGTGACTTTGATATCTGAAATGTGCAAGGGCGACTGGGACCACCTACCATCATCTAGCTCGTCAGCTCGTTTGTCCATATATATGTTTTATTTACTACACATTTCAATATATTTTATTACATTTTTATTCGTTCTATTCACGTGCATACAACATATACATTTATTAAGACATAAAACTATTATAAACTTCTTTATATTTACGATAAGGCATTACAATATAGAGTTATTCAAATAAAGACATTGATTTTGTACACCAAATATGAGATAAATAAAGAATATGACTATATATTATGTTTTTCATTTTAGGTAAGTCACTTGAGAAGTCATGAAATGTGTTTTGAAACATTATCTTTTAACGATATGTTCTGTTTCAGCTGTTTTTATGTCATATTTAACATCAGTAAACACTCACAGTGAAACGATAAAAGTAAGTTTAGTATTTGTCTTATTTTTGGTCCCAATTATGGAGAAAGTAACATAAAATGCATCCATAATTTTTATATAGTAGGCGAAAGTTTAAAAATATGGTCCAACTTGGCTGGAGGTTTTTAGATGGCAAAAACCTGACTTCATCATCCGAGAAAGAGTGCCTGTTGGATGTTTTTGTAGTCTTCCTCAGTTAAGAGAAACTCGTGCCATCAAATGCTCCATTTAACAGTATAATTAAATATTGTTGTCGGTTGTTATAATATGGATGAAGAATATGAATCCGTTTCAATTTAATGAAAATTCAATTCAATTCAAAATATAGAACGAAGAAGAATGTAAGATTGCAGATCTGTGCGTCCACGACAAAGTTCCCATGTGTGGGATCGATTCCTGCGGCGAGATGAGGACTTTCATTGATACTTGTGACATGCACGAGTTCAACTGTGATAGCAAGAAAGGTAATTAATAACTCCGGTTGTTTGAACGGTGTACCTTCCTTATCTTCTTTGCTCTATTTAGGTTTTAAATTTGTTCATCCAATATCTTAGACATCGTGTTTTGACCAGGGCCTTGAGATCAAAGCCTTTTCTGTAAGCGTTAATTGAATTTTAACGCAATTTAAAGCAATGGGAATTATTTCTGGAGCTGTAAAACATGGCATTTGTGTTTCCGCAATAAATGACATTCCCATAGCTCCTTTAGGAGCAAAAAATATATGTACATATATCGTGAATACCCGTAACATTGCAAAATTTACTATCCTGGTCAATATATTGTGACACTTTTTTACACCCAATAACACTTGATTATGATCTCACCTGATAGTAAGTGATGAAAAGCGACGGTAAAGTGTACTAACTTAGCATAAAAGTGTACTAACTTAGCATAATTTTCTTCAGTCTTGACTTGAAATTTATAGGTCCAACTAATATTGCAGATTTCAGGCAACGTCCTATCCATGAGTGTTGGGTCACCTGCAAGCGCGGCAGATCCTTCAAGAAGCCGGAATACAGAACTGATTGCAATATTAACACGAAAGGAGTCTTAAGACATTAATATAATATATAGAGTTAACTCTTTTTTTAATAACTCCTATTATAATTGTAACTCCTCTTGTGGTAAATGTACAGTAAAAAAATACAGTTACTACACAATTAAACTAAGAACTAAAAAAATTTGATAAATGAAGAACCACTCTACCGATTTTGTGTAAACTTCACATAAACCATCTACTAAATATTCCGAACAAAACCTAAATATTTGCTTTGGATAGGTGAACCTGTTTTTGAGTTATAAAATAACAACGAAACGTGGCATTGATTTATGTATATATAGATATTCTTCCATACAAAATCTACTGAAGGAATTCGAATTAATTTTGGCACACAGACAGATCATAGTCTGGTATAAGACATGGGAATTTGTATGAGCACAACGCAAGTAAAGCCGTGGGCGAGATGTAGTAATTAGACGTTATATATTATTAATTTCAAATCTATTAGGCATTAATAAAATCTTAAAGTAAATTTTCCTCTTACGAAAATAAGTTATTCTCAACAGAGAAATTGAGAATTTTATTAACAATTTTCTCAATTTACTTAACCTTTAAGGAAAATATAAAAGATACATTCCGTAACTTAACTAAATATCCTCCCACACAAATACTGTGTTATATTCCGCCTACGAATAATGTTGTTTTCTTAATACGAGTATCCTTTTCCAAAAGCAATATGAAATATTCTGTAAATCGGATGGAATTTTACTGTGATACGTAACATATAACGTTTAATGATATTTTACTGTCTTATATTTTAATAAGACCAATTGTTGTATATTGTGTAGGTTCAAGAAAAATACAGCGTTAAAATCACAATACTATAAAATAGTCTGTAAGGGTCAAAAAATAGTCAGGTGTTACAAAGTTAGTTTTGTTCAAGGCTTTATGTTAAAAAAAATGAGGTTTCGTGTAACTTTCATGTGATGTGCGCAGAGTTCTATAGCAAATAGAATTTTGTGCATGACATGTGCTCGCTATCAATTTGATCGTAGTCTGATTTAATTAGTTTGTAAGTATTTCATAGCCTAATATTTCGTAATTGGTTTAGTTGGATATTCCAAGATCCTAAGATACTCTTAAAAGCATGACAAGAAGTACGGACAAAAACAATCCGTATGTGGCAAAAAGTCCATAAAAATATCGATCAATACAACCTAATAAAAATATCGATAAATACAACCCAATAAATAATCGATTACAGTCAAAACCGTCTTCCCATAAACATTTTATTACAAGAACAAAATGATTTCTAAACTTTATAGTTATGGTTTTATAGTTGGCTTCACTTTAATGTAAGCATGTTTGTATCGACGAGAAGAAATATTTCTTCATCAATGTTGGATAAAATACTACTCCCAGCCCTCATGTATTTTTTTTCACTAGTTAAGAATTGTCACAGTCACGTCGATGGAGCAAAGGTAAAATAAATAATAGTCAAAAAATTATGAACATGGTTTTTTAATTACTATATCAAAGGAAAAAATACTGTCCTGTTAATATTTAAGGATTTCCGTTGTTTGGTGTCAATCTTTAGCTGGTATAACTAAAATTCGAGAAACTTTCAAAGGCGTTTTGGACGGAAACATAAAGTAAACTTATATGACCAGTTACTACTGGATACTTAGGTAATGGAGATCCAGAAAACCACACTGACTACGATGAAACTATTGGCATTAGAAGTATGGAAGCATATAAAATTCCTGAAGCATAAAAAACTCCTGAAGCATAAAAAAATCCTGAAGCATATAAAATTCCTGATCAATAAGAGTAGGGTTTTTTTGATAACCAAGCAATTAAGCAGACGATCAACCGAGGTAAGTGATCATTGCCACCCATGGACATTAACAAATCCAGATTGGAGTGTTACTAACGCGTTGCCTGCCAGGAAAGAAGTAGACACGGGGTAAGAGTCGTATTCTACGTCACCCCAATATGCCTAGTGACTATGATCATTCTATTTGTATCTAAAACT
>DWJZ01001699.1:0-22150 GCA_018249125.1 Asbolis capucinus
CGCACTATCTTAAAAGCCTATTTACTCTTGACTTGAAGACATTTCAATTATAATCAAACGAGAATGCAGACGTGGACAACTTATTCAACTCCTCAAACGAATGATAAATGACGAAACGAAACGTGTCGTGTGTGCGTGTTTACGATGAAGGAATGGATACCAGCCGTGCGTTGGCTCGTTTGATGGTGGAACGCGTTTCAGCAGGAGTGGGTATGTCTGTGTTTTGGACCTTTTACAATGAAATGTTAAATTCTGACAACTTATTAAAAGCCGCCAATTCTAGACACACTGATGATTATAAAATTCTCAGGTCTTAAAATTTTACGTCTATTTTTAACATAGCTTTGTTGTTGCTAACAAATCCCGTCGTGAATTTGATTCCCGGGGATAGTATTTGTACATTATTTATTTTTTTATTGTTTATATAATTTAAAGTTTATTTATCAGAATTCTTGGAATGTCAGCATTTCTTTATACTCGTATTAGCAGTACAAGCGCCCTCTGTGATTCCGGTGAAATAAAATAAATAAATTTTTATACGAAGTTGATTTTGACAAACACTTTTCGCAAATTAAACTACGCCGTCGCTTCAACAAATCCCTACGGTGGTCTTGGAAGAAGAAGCGGCAAAAAACTCCCAAGTAGTATCAAAAATATTTTGACGTTCATAAGTGTTTTTTTAATACCCACGTGAGTAAATAAATTTTACTTTGACTTTGACTTTGAAGTTCTTTTCTGAATATCAAACTACCCTCAGTACTTTGTATTATAAAAAATACATAATTTTCTTAGAACGTTTGCGTAAACTAATTTGGCGATGTTTCGTTGGCGGTTAAACGGAATTGAAAGGCCAGTGGTTCTCAACCAATTATCGAAGTCGTAAATTGAATGGCCAGTGGCTCCCAACCAATTATGGAACTCGTAAAAGAGTGTGACGACTTCGTAGAGCCTTCCAAATAAAGGTATAGGAAAATGAAATCTACTTAGCGTGAATACGCTACGCTAATGAAAGCTGATGAGTTTTTTTAGTAGGTCGTAATATGTTTCCATATGCTGTTGTAGCAGGAAATGGTTTATAATACTACAAGAGAATTCTGAAATAAATTAGTATAAATACGAGGTAGTCAAATAGTATAAACTAGTATTAATTATTTAATGACAAGGATGCTTTGAAATAATACATACGCAGTCGGTTCCAGTCAAAATTGTTCCTTTATAATAAAACTAGCAGACACGACGGATTTCGTACCGCAAGACTAGCTTTTTAATTTGTTTTACCTTTAAACTTCCCCTGAACTTCCACAAATACTTAAAAAAATAAAATGAGCCATTTATTGCAATATAGATAAGTAACCTATATACCGACTACAGCGCCATCTGTCGGGGTAAATTGTGAATCTAAACAATCCAGGTTACCACCCAAACCCATACAAAAAAAACACTAATTCAAAGCGGTAGGAGTTCAGTGACATACACACGGACAGTATAATTATATATTTATATAAAGGTAGAAACTGTCCGAGAGCCAGTTTACAGAAAAAAGTAGTTATTGTAGCATAACTGTAACAACATTATTACGGTTTTATTTGAAGATATAGATGTCCTCTATAAAACTGTAGAATATCACTTTGTTCTATTGTCAATAATTTCAACAGTGTACGCTATATAACATTTTTTTCCATTTTTTCGATGTATTCATGACCCCTTATGTTTTTGAAAATGTTCTATAGCTTATGTTCATCAGGGATAAGGTAGGATTGTAATGGTAAAAGAATTATTCAAATCGGTCCAGTAATTGCGGAGCCTATTTTAATCAAACCAACAATAAATCTTTCCTCTTTACAATATTAGTATAGTTGCTTCGAAATAATATACATTTACAGCCAGTTCCATTAAACTTTATCTTTTATAATAAACTAGCCGTAACGGCATGCGTTGCTACGCATCAACTAACGATATAATTTTTCAAAACCTTTTCCAGATAATTCTGAACAAAGTTGCCATATTGGGGTGGCTTAGAATAGAAGACCCGATGCTGGCCTACTGGGTGTCGTAAGAGGCGTACAGAAGCCAGCTCGGTGGTAGGGCTTCACGGAAGGATAATTATCTTCTTGTGAAGCCCGTCTGGCTGGCTGCCACCCCCTTGTTGGAGTCAGCCGCCACACGGTGCGTCGTGCGCCGGCTGGGGGCTTGAGAGCCAGTTCTCCTCTTGCTCCCAGTCCTTCATCCATCCTCCTCCACATTCTTCTGTCTCCCGTCCTGAAGTGGTATGTTGTTGGTGTACCTGGGGTCAGTTGCTGTCGTTATTGATTCCAGTTGCTTTAGCAATATACCGCTTCCCTTGTCTCTTTCTCTTCCCCGCGTATGCGGTTCCATTACTTCCTTCCTGGCAGGCAACGTGTTAGTAACACCTCAGTCTGATGTTATTAACATCCATGGGCCGCGGTGATCACATACCATCAGGTGACCCGTTTGCTCGTTTGACTGCTTAAAACTTAAAAAAAGATATCAGAGCTCTATTTCCTATCATTTCAGATTCTATAAAGGACAAACAAACATACAAACGAGCAAAGATTGATTTTATGTATGTACTATTGGGCTGGAGGTCGTGGGTTTGATTCCCACACAGGGCGAACTTTTCTGTGATGAGCAGTAATGTTTGTTTTTGGGTGAAAATATTTATATATGTATTTAAAAATATATATGTATGTTTATCAGTTATCTAATCACCATAGTACAAACTAACGCTTAGTTTGAGGTCAGATGGCCGTGTGTGAGTTGTCCAAAGATATTTATTATTATATTAACTAGCTTGCGCTCGCGACTTCGTCCGCGTGGACTGAAAATATATTCAATTCGACAGTAAATCCCCATTTGCAAATAGAAACAATGTGATAAATGAAGAACCACTCTACCGATTTTGTGTAAACTTCACATAAACCATCTACTAAATAGTTCGAACAAAGCCTAAACATTTGGTTCGGATAGGTGAGCCCATTCTTGAGTTATAAAATTATCACGAAAAGTGGCATTGATTTCTATATATATAGACTTTATTTCTGACACAATCTAAAGTACATTTTTTTTAACAATTATGTATAGAACCAAATTTTAATTTTACTTCTTTCACTTTTTATTATTCATCCTAAAATTCATGAAATCTATCTCATTTACTGGGTCTGGGAGTAACTATATGAAAGTTCAAAGAAAGAATAGAAATCAGCAAGGACTTACCATAGACAAATAATTGAACGAGGCAATGAAACTTACAATCGTGCAATTTTACAAAAGCAATAGTAATAATTTTTTTAAGCGTTTATGAATCAAATTTTAAGTTTTTTAATCTGCATTAGGCCGAAATAATGACGTCCAAAGCTGTCATTGCTAAAGTATGCTGTCATTGTCATAGTATAATGTTGTTGTCAAACTATTGTCATTGACAAACAGTTGCTATTGCAATGGAATAAACTACTGCACTCACGACTTAGTAATGGTAACATAAATCACTCCTTACTACAGAGACTTTTTCAAATTCTATAAGGAGCACTTTAAGTAACCATTAATGACTGCGAGTGCCTTAATCCAGCTGAATTCAGCGTACAAACGCTTGCTTTTTCATCAATTGATTGCCTATGATACGTGCAAGCTTTTCAACATCAAGGGAGGATAACTTATTGTCATCAAGTAAAATATAATTATCACGTAAAAAACTACAATACGTCAAAATTATATTAAGTTAAAAAAGGGTTTTTTATGGATCAAAAACTCGATTAAAGTTGGAATTCAGTTTAGAACAATTAAAAAGACAGGTGTTGTCATCTATTCTTTTTAGACAGATTAAGACAGGTGGTCGAGAAAACCTCGTATAACCTAATATTCCTATATAACCTCAGATACTTTATAAACATCTCTAAAGTATCCCGCAATTTGTTTTTTTTAAATGATTTCAATTTATCCACACATTTAATTTTTTTAAGCATTCAGTATCGCCATCTATCGGCCGAAATCACAAAACGTGGGTCATGCTGTTAGCCATTCTTACCAGGGCGCTTACAGTTGGCATGCTTGATGTCACCTGTGGGGTCCTCGCGAGGAGGGGGCGAAGGCGCCAAGCGAGGGAGCTTCGCCTGGGCTATTTCACGACGGCACTTCTCCTGGGCTACCTGCATGTTAATATTATTAATGAACTAGTAAAATTGAATTAATAAGGAACATTTCCGTTTGTAGCATAAAAAATAAAATTCATATTTATCCATCTTCTTCACAGTTAAATAATATCAGTTATTTTATGACAAGTTAATATTAGATTTAGATCAAAATAAAAAAAATATTGATAGAACAGATCAGTTTTTTACATGAATTTAAGTCATTTGGACAAATCGAGTCAAGCCCTGACATTTTTTATCATTTAAATAATTAAAACACGATTTATATTGAAAAAATGCAGTCACATTCAGAATCTTCTCCATTTCGTTCGGGACAAATCTTGCAGGCTTAATTAGACCCACTTCCACTTACATTGTGTTTAGTGTTCGGATCAAATCTTGCAAGCTTAATTAGACCCACTTCCTCTTACCCTGTGTTCAGTGTTTTGGTCAAAGGCTTAATTAGGTTTAATTAGACCCAATTCTTATTACACTTACATCTGTCCATATGACAATGCATTTTTATAAGCATAACCTGACATTAAGGATTTGCTCCAAAAAAGGAAATTCCTCAACGGTTAATAGCTATGAAATTCTTCTTCTTCATATAAGGGCTCTATAATTAAATCTTGTGTTTTTAAATATTTTAACAAATCTTGTTACTTTCAAGTCTGATTACTTACTGATTAAACCAATAAGTAACTCACACAGTTGGTAATGAGTCCTTTAGCAACTTCTATCTGCTCCTTTGTGCCTCTGAAGGTGACCTGCTTCTGGTGACTATTGTCTCCCGTCGACTCTATCTTCACCCGAGCACCACTCCTGTGACTAATGTCATTTATATTCTCCCCGCCCGTTCCTGTAACAGATTACACCATTTTTAAGTGACGGATTAGGGGTATGAAACAAAAAAATCAATGATAACTAAATCAAACACATTGACAACCCCTATACTAAGATTACGTATGTTGGAAGTAGCATGGTGTTTATTAAACATCATACCAATATTTTAAAGGAGAAAGCTTGTAAGAGCAGAGGGATGGATTTGTATAACTCTTTCACGATAAAACTATACTCGAACTTATCAAACTTGTAAGTCAGCAAGAAAAATTCTATATTATCACGTCACACAATGACGTCACGAGAAACCTGAATCACGCTATCGGAGTTTCTACGTCGTATATATACAACTCCCGAACAACAACGGCCGGAGCTCGGCCGGTCCTCCAGGCACTTCGCCTGGCGGTAGATCTCGCCTTTGCTAAATACCCATATAGCAATCATGACCCGAGAATAAACACTTATCTGTTACAAAAATAACGGCTCAGCTGGGAAATACGATTCAATATCCATTTATTAATTTGGGGTCAGATGGCCGAGTGTGAGTTGTCCAAAGATATTTATTTATTTATTCATGGAGCTATTTGTAATAGCTGAAATGAAGTAAATTGACGGCACTGCTCTCGAAGTTGTAGACGAGTACATTTATCTGAGAGAAATGTTCCAAATGGGTAAGTCCAACTTCGTAAAGGACGTTACTCGTAGAATCCACCTCTGATGGGCTGTGTTCGGGAAAACCGTCATATCTTCTCATCCGAAACATCTTAGTGCCTGAAGTCGAAGATGTTCGAACAGTGTTTGTTGCCAGTTATGACTTAAAGATCCGAGACGTGATGCTTAACTATTAGTCTGATACACAGGTTCAAGGTGCGACCGCAGCGGGCGATGGAGGGGGTTATACTCGGTATTTCTCTACGGGATCGAGTCAGATATGATGAGATCCGTAGAAGAAAGTGAAAGTGACAAACATAGGTCGTAGGATTTGCCGGCTGAAATGGCAATGCGCACATAGTTCGAAGGACCAATAAACGTTGGGGAAAAACGGTCCTCGAATGGAGATCACGCCTTGGAAAAAGGAACACAGGGCATCCTAGGTGGACACGTACCACTAGGTGGACTGATGACCTGAAGAAGATAGCGTTCATCTGCTGGTTTCAAAGGGCTCAGGACCAGTCAGAGTGGCGCAAATTAGGAGAGGTCTATGTCCAGCAGTGGACAACCAAAGAAATATCTGATGATGAAATATCTTTGCACAACTCACACATATCTTAACTAAGCATTAGCTTGTACTATTTTGATCAGACAACTGATAATCATACAAATACATACGTACTTATATAGATATTAGATCTTATTCTTAGAATCTTTGTCTCAGTTGGGAATCGAACCCACGACCTTCGGCATAGCAGTCAGGTTCAATAACCACTAGACCAACAGGCCTGTTGAATTTGAAGTTGGTAACTGTTATAACAAATGTGTGTGTACACACTTTATTGTAGAATTTATTATAAGATTTGTATTAGGTTACCAATAATCCTGCCACAAGACCAAGTTGGCACTCCAATGCTCTCCTCTACAATATCCGGCTGCTGTCTTATGAACTCTTGTACCAACATCTCGGCCAGCTGCGCCGCATGCCTCGGTCCTCTAATGATACACACATCATAGTCTTTATCGCTGAACTTCCGGAAGTTGATCACAGCTCCTGATTTACTTGATATATCCTTTATGTTGCTGCCGTTGCGACCTGTAACGGCATGTAAAAAAACAAAATGTAAGTAAATTATTAAAAAAATTTAAGCATTCATATCCCAGCATATCAACCGTAAGAAATCGGCAAAACTAAGCAACAGCGGGCGAGGACGATAGGAAGTTCAGTGACCGCTAGTGGCTATAATTTTATGAGCATTTCCTTGCTTTGAAGATCATGTAAATCCAACAATCCCTGTTGTTATGGTAACATAGCAATTGTTAACAAAAGGCCTGCTTGTTTAGAATATAATTTTATTTTGAATAAATATTAAAATAGCAACGGGAACCTTTTGGCTTGTGCCATTTATCATTATCTTTTGCTCTTTCTTCTATTCAATATATCATTTCCTAAATGACGGTAAGTTAAAAATAAATTGAAAAAAATATATTATTAAAATTCAATTGATTAGTGTATTATTAATACCTATGTGAATAAATGGTTTTGACATTGATATCATGATTACACAAATACATTTATCTGTTTCAAACATACTGTTTCTGTCTCTCATTCTATCACACTACCATTCTATCTTATTCATTCCTATCTTCATGCATAAACTGACAACTTGCTAACAACTTGGTCACCTCCAACTAATTGGATAAACCTTGTCAACTCAGTTGTCAGTTGACTGTAAGTAAATGTAAATAAATACTCATTCATAACTTTGTTAGCCTTGACTGAATGCAACAATCTATTTTCAAATAACAATGTTGGGTGTTATGTCATCAGTTGAGTTTGTTTTTAATATATTAACTTAATAAAACCATGAAGTAATACAAAACACTGAATGAGACAGTTGAATGACAGATAAACAGCAAACTGGAGCAGTAAACTATGTACAAATCAAATTTATTTCTTCATGTGGACACTTGAAATAGTACTTTTTCGATATACCAACATTTTGAAAATGTGCTTTATAACGGAAAAGATAAGGCGAAACAAACTTTTCAGTACATGAAACAGCAGAACACTCCTCAGGCAGTTAAACCTGCATAAATGACAATTCCTTACAGAAACTGTTCTCAAATAAGTGTGCCTACTTAACCAAGACAATGGTCTATGACCAAGCGTCACACCACTAATTAGCTCTAAACTATATAATGTACTAAGAGATCATATTAAGTAAAATAAAACCTGAATAGTACTGTCAAAATGCAGTAAAGCCCCTGTACCTCACATTGTAAATGGAGACTGTTTTATTATAAAACTGTGACATTGTTATCCAATGGTTGGCTTACGAGATTTTTAGGGATGTGAAATATGGACCAGACTAAGCAGTTAATATTATTATAATGATTGTTACCTACCAATTAGAGCAGGAACAATTTTCTTCTGGACCTCAATCTCAATGAAATCAATTTTTGAGGTCTTGACCTTCTCCTCCTCTGCCTGGTCCTCATCCTTCTTTAGAAGATAGTATGCCACAAATGCAGAAACTGTCACTAGGGATACACCAAGGACCACTGGCAGGACCAACTTGTTAACAGGCATTATCTGAAATAACAAAAATGTACTGAAATCGTTCAATTTACTTCAGATCTATTATTATTTGTGTAGATGGGTAAGGCGCATAAGCGCAAAGGCCACTGCAACCCTGTTTGATCAATTGTGGCCAGACCCATGACAGTTATGTCTGGCCACCAAGGCCTACCATTGAGAAGAGCCATAGGACATGGAGTCCAGATCCCTAACATGTTCAGGCAAGATTAGGTGTTTCCCTTTAAATCTACACATTGATTATATACAGCGGGTAGGAGACAAGGTGTAATATACTCTATTTCTCTAGAATTTTTTTCCTAAATATTTTAAATGAAAATAAAACAGACACTAGTATTTATTTGCATACAAGAACTTCGCCCACATGGTAGGTATGTTGATGAAAAGTAGCATGTGTCATTCCAGACTATTATCTACCTCTGTGCCAAATTTCGTCCAGTTTAGTTCTGTAAAATTTGCGTGAATGAGTAACAAATTTCGATAAAACCATCCTTAAAAACTCTGATGTAAGATGTAGAAACATCTTAGTGTTGGTCCAATTACACATGTCTTCTTTGGCTGCTTTAACTAAGAATATGAGCCTAAGATTGTTGAGACATCACAAGAGCTATGTCAAAAGTATGTAACAACTACAAAGAGTACCTGGTATATTGTAAGTAGTATATTATTGTGATGTTGTGTAACTTTGATGAGTAATAAGTAAATATAAAAGTTACTACAGAGACATACAAGAAAGAAGAGAACATTTAAAAGACATACTGAAACAACATTGGATTAAAAATCTATTAAGTAGAAGTAGTAGTTAATTAAGAGAAAAGGATCCAATCCACATTAAAGTCAAGTGATTTCATTGTAACAAAATTATTTCAAACTCAAATAATATCCGTTAATTTAAAATAATCAAGTAAATGACGGTAGTTAAAACTATATATTACAGTTTCTTGCTTCAATATTTATAACTGATTGATCATATTGATGTTATAATCATTTTGATGCCATGAAGCCAGTTTTGACTAAGGTAATGAATCAAGATATGGATTGGATCCTTTTTGGTTAACTGCGTCCAATTGTTAAGTTTGCAAGCCTTGCAGAAAGGTCCTAAAGGAGGAAAGGAACAAATAGATGCTTTTCAGTATGAAGCTCATAGGTAATCTTATTTTTGATAGTTATCTGATGAGAAAGTTAGATGTACCTATTGAGAAAGCATGGTGAGTATAATTTAGATTTCCTCAGTTGTAATCTGATAGCCATTATTTCAATCATTAGTGCTTTAAATATGCTTTTCTTCCATTACTAAAATACACTTAAGGAAAACATTATGAGGAAACCTACAATCTGCAAAGTTCTCCATAAAGTTTTCAAAGGTGTGTGAAGTCCACCAACCACGGAGCCAGCGTGGAGAACCACTATAGAATGTACCCCTCACATTCTGAGTGGAGTCTAAGCCAGCCTAAGCAAGTGCGACAATTATGGATTGCAATGATAACTAGAATATACTTAGGTTCTGTCACGAAATTACTAAAAATCACAAATTTTAACCCGCAATTTTTAGTCTTCATCGATAGAAAACAAAGTTCAGTCGTTTTCACAACTGATCGTACTTATTATTTATGTATATTATGTTATAAAGATACAATACTTATAACTAGGTTTTTCTATGAATGAGATTGTAGTTTCACTTTCGTCGGTCGTAAATAAAGCATGGTGATTAATATCATTCTATTGGCGGGTATGACATAATAATGAAAGAAAAATTTAGCTACTTCAAGAGTAATATGACACCAGTGTTACATACAATACTTTGGCTTACCGTACGTTCCTAATAACCCTTGTGGAAGAATGTAGACACTAAACTGATAATTAATATTCTTGCTTTCCTATTCAAATCAAATTTAGTTCGTAATTTCGTATCGTTATTTTACGGCCGATATTTATTTCTCGTTCGAAAAATATAACAATAACTGTCACTCATATGTGAGAATGACATAAGTGACAATGACACTAATGACATATATAGCACAAAAAATGTCAACAGAAACATGTTACAAGTCCCAACCACAAAGACTACAAACCGCCGCAAACACGTGAACAAGACATTATGATATATTATTAAACGCACACTATCATTGAGTCAGAAAGGGAATATTATCGCCTCATGTTGCCTTTTATTTGAGCTTATGTATCCATTGCCTTGTGTGAATAAACTGATGTAAATGTTCATGGGCGTCAGAAGACGCCTACAATAGCAAAATGTACACCGATGCATAGCTGATTCAGAACTAAGCGCAAATGTTCTAGAAACTTTGCAAGGTTTTTTGGAATTAAAATGCCTTCTCCACTGTAGTGGCTATATATAGTGATACTCTATACTCTTTATTACTATGTATATTTTAAAATAAATATAGTAAATGATCTGTAGGAATAGCCGATAAACGACCACACGAATCAGATTTTTTTACGAGATTTGGTTGTCTCCCTGTTTTGAAACAACCAGTCGTGCCATGCCATAACACCTCTACTCGGTGTAAATTCTATCTGAATTATTTTTTCAACTGTTATCCCTACCTTGTATACATACTTGTTAATTTTGTATGTAACAAATTCCAGGTCTAACTTGCACCGCCTATATAGAGCTGCTTGTATCTGTAACCATTTACCAGTGACAGATTTAAAGCAAGTCGAATAGGTCTGAGCCTATTCATAGAACGCAGAGAGAAGTGCCCTATATAGTGGTCACTATGCGGCATGTGGCTTCATAATAATGGAAAAAAATGGTTGACGTTTACGCAGCTTGACACTGCTATCAAAATAAAAAAAAAATGCCAGATTGACTCCGACATCCCGCAATCGACGAATATTTTTATATAATTTTACTGATATTTACGTAAAAATACTATTTACGACTCAAATCATATTTTCTTCACTTTCGGTAATAACTGTTTAATATCATAGGTATTCAATTTTATTTGTCACGAGTTCTTACTTACATTTTTTTTATTAAACTATTACAGATTTTAATACCGAAGTTATTATTTTTTATAAAATTCTCCAAGCTTAGCATGGCGTGGGATATTACGTTGGGTAAGGTCTCTTGTTTATTGTGATTGATGTGACCTTCAAGGCATTCAATTCCAAGTTGTGCAAAAAATAAATTTCCCCAGTAAAGTCGGCGATAAAGTGCCCATAAAATATTTCTTTGAGGGTATTTTTTTCGTTTTTAGTTACACGATAATTGTTTTTTTTTATTTCCTGGTTGTGGGTAGCGCTTAAGTGTCACGATAGTTAATCTCACAGAATGAATCTTTCTCAGGGATAACCGTATTTATACTGCTAATTATAATAATAAAAAGACTGTATTGCCGTTCACAAAATAACGCAAACAATGAAGATTAATAAACTTCGCTAGTGCGCCAACCTAATATCGCAGAAAACGGTCGGTCGGTTGATGAAAAATCCCAGAACGATACATAAACTAAGGCGTTTTTTTGATTTGACAATTTACCGTCCTGTGCCGTGTGATGTTAATAATACAACTAAATATCATGGCTTGCGAAAGCATAAGTAAGTTGATGCATCCTTGGAAAAAGTCCTTCCCTTGGAAGTGCCTCAAATACTAACCCATCGATATTGGTGTCATTAGGTATATAGAACCATAAATAAACATATTTGATTAATATTTACAAAGGAAACTCTGTCTTTCTCTCCATCTATTAGCTCTCTTAGAAAGACTTTCCCCTAGGTCAGTCGTCCTGAAGCTATAATTTCTTGTTATTGTGCCAAGACACATAGTCGGCAACACGTTGTTAACACCATTGTTATTCCAAATTTTCATGGGTAGCTGTGGTAACCCATTAGATGACGCGTCTGTTTCTTTGCCTGCTTATGGACAAAAAAAATGGTACCATCTTCGTGGCTACCCTACACTTCGTTCGAGCGTGCCCCCATTAAATCGTAATAGTGGAATATGTCATATTTTTTTATCGCGATGCTATCACGAAACCCGCGTTCGGAAACTGCTAGACAGCCAGTCGGGTCATGCCATCCGCGAACTACACTTAAAGAAAGTTATTTTAATAAACGCAACCATGCAACGACCGTACCAGCGACGGTATCTACGACCGAATAATATGCAGGAAGCATTTTACGGCGGTAAATTTGCGTAATTTTATTACTAATTTGTTATAATTAATTATTAACTAGCTTTTGTCCGCGACTTCGTCCGCGTGGTGGTGGGTGGTGGTCAAAATGCTGCCCTATGCCATATGTGAATTACTTGCGAATGTATGATACGGTTAATTTAATGCATTTTCATATGCCCCTCACTCCGCTTACCACGCGCCCCGCCACCCAAGTGCCCGAGTGCCCGCCGGTTCATCATTTTATTATCGTAATATATTATGCTATTTTTTGTAGATATTTATATAGCCTATCAGTGATAATGTAAAATTCTAATGGTGAAAGAATATTTGAAAACGGATCAGTACTTTTTGAGTTTATTCTTTACAAACATACAGAAATACAAATCTTTTTTCTTTATTAGTAGTATGATTAGATAGTAGATTATCACCTTCCCGGAATTAAAAAAAATTGAATGTTCTAATTCTCTGCGGCCAAATGTCTTCTGAATATCTTTGTAATTAATGTAGTCTTATATTAAACTTCGACATTTCTAAGATGACTTATCATGACTGACTGACTGCCTCAAGCATAGATAATGTTCAGCTGAAAAATTCCAATGCCAAATTTCGATAGATAAAAGTATTTTATCCAGTTTATGTTTAATAGATTTCGAGTATGTGGTGACGAAGAAGACTCCACCTCGAATATGTTTCGGCACGGGACTCGATCGTGAAGTGTTACCGATGCAGGGCCCTGCTTTGAGCCCCTTTATGCGAAGGAATGCATCGGAAGTCGTGCCGAATCGAGGACCCGGGACGTATGATGATGGACGTGATGCTTTCTACGACCTTACGCATAGGGTAGTTATAAAAAAGTCGCTTATCAAGAAAATGTATGGGTAAGGCACTTACAGCCCAACACTTACTATACAAACATTTCATGAGCCTTTCCGTGCTTTAAAGTCCACGTAAAGTAAGCTGGTCCAAGAAGGTCAAGCCGTCGGTTCCAGTTGTTAGCTTTAAGACACGTCGTAGACCTTCGGGTGACATAAAAACTTCCTACACTTGGATGGCAACTAACACATCCATCGATCCTTATTGGAGTAGCATGGCAGGCTATTCTAGGCCTCCTTAGTCATGAGGGTCATAAAGGGTTTTGAAGCTATGGTTCTTTTGAAGCACCCGTAGTCCTATTTGTGTCGATCGCAAGTAAAATCGGTAAATAAGTTATAGCAGGAGCGGTTGGACTGGATGACTATCAGTGGTAACCATTTCCGTACTTCGGAGGTCGAAATTAAATCATTGACTAGTACTAGACATAATCATATAGTCGTTACTCCCTGAATACAGATGAACAAAGATGGGAGTAATATATACTACCTACTAGGGCGTTCAGACAAATGCCTTTTCTCTTATCATTCACGCCAAACCCTAATTAAATAATGAATAATGTATCCAAATAACATTTATTGCGGATACACAGACGCCATATTTTTGTGCATCAAACATCATTCCCATACATTTATGAACTAGAGTTTGCCGTGGATGATAACAGAAAAGGCATTTGTCTCAGGGCCCAGCACAGCAATCGCGCGAAAGACGCGGACTGAATCGTGCGAAGCGAAGGCACATAAATCCGACTATTGAAAGCTTTTACACCCATATTTTTTCTAGATTTACAGCAAGTGTTGCTTCGGCCCAAAATCTCCTCGTTGGAAGGTGAAACACGAGTATCAGCCACCTCCGCGGGAGCTTCCGCCGCCGGCGCGTCCGAAACAGAACTGTGCGCCGTTTAACTCTACGTCGAAGAGAAAAGGACTCTTTAAACCTAGTGATTTTCCAGCGTAAGTTTTTTTATTCAAATTACAGGGTATATATGTGTACATCATCTTCATTACACAACTGTCCCACTCGTGGTCACAATATCCTGTCACAAATTGAAAGTCATAGTCGATCACACTGGCCCGGTTTGGTTAGGTACCAAATTTTTGAGTTCCTCATCAAGTGAGAATCACTTCACCGGAGCAAGTGATAATTTTTAGAACGCATAAATTTTGAAAGTATTAAAAACTAATTCCAAAAACATACATACGCACTATATACGATAGGTGTCAGGTTTTTTAAATTAATGTTTTGTTAGTTTTCATACTTATGATTTGATGTTGATTTTGTTGAAAAGTTATTTTAATTAAAAAATGCGACGTCTAACTATTTAGGAAGGTTTTCACAAATGGGGCTAACTGTGAAAAGGACGGGGAGAGGTAAAAATCATGAAATTTGTGTGACGTAATATGTGGCATCTTGGCTCTAACCCATCGACAGCCCACTACTGAGCACGGCCTATCCTTTACTGAGAAGGTCTAGAGGATACTCCACCACGCTGCTCCAACGCGGATTAATAGAGTTATAGATGGATCTAAATAAAATTTGGTGTTTTTCAGTCCGTGTGATTATTGTCCCGAGTACAGAAAGAGACAAATGAAATTCACCTATTGTTTTTCTGACAAGAAAGTTTTGAGATGTCCTGTTGAGGTACGTACAGAACTTCATCCATCCCTCCGTCATGAACATCCCGCCATAACGAACGACGCACATTGCCTCGTCTTTTACCACCCGTACCGCGAAGGACTGGAATAAGTGTCCCGCGTCGGTGTTTCCGTTCGATTACAATGTAAATGTCTTCAAGTCAAGAGTGAATAGGCTTCTACTAAGTGCGCTTTACCATCATAGACTTCATAGCCTCTTACCATCAGGTGGAATCGTAGTCAAGTGCTAATTTAATTATGGTAAAAAAAACTCCAACACAGTAGGTAATAGACAAAAAACGTCATTCCATTAATGAGACAAATTACTGGGCACAATTCTCTCGTGATGAGGTAGGCCTCATGCTTGAACAGAACCTTGCTCCACCACACATGTCTAACGCGGATTGGTGGAAGGGTTGGGTAGTGGTTAAACCAGGTCTTATCGCGGACGTATTTATGCGGCCCCAAATCCTCCGACTTTGCTTAACTATTGCAATGTAACAATATCAACCGGGACCAACGACTTTACGTAAACTGGCGACCTTGGCGACACCCATCCTCCTGTCAACTGTGCCCGCTGTTGCTTAACTTTTCCGAATACTTTAGTTTTAAGCCAGGGGTCGGCAACCCGTAGCCCGTGGGTTGCGAGTGGCTTGCGGTCTACATGCGGGCCAAATTTCATGTGACGTTTTCGGGTAGATCACAAGAAACACCAATTTGTGTCGTGTAAATGGGTCTATATCCGCTGCACTGTAGTTGCATATGGGCTGCGCGTTGCCGATCCCTATCTTGAGGAGGAATTTATTTTTAAAAGTATACTATTTTCCACAGATAAAATGTGTGCCATACAACCTGGACGCATGTGCGGCTTGTGGTTGTTCATGTTCCGCGCAAGGGGATTATTGGCAGTACGAAAACAGAATATTTTTGTGTAGAAAACACTATACGCGGCTGTTCAAGCATTGCCTGTCGAAGTTTCAGGGAGCTAAACTCGCGGAATTTAAGGTACTTGTGATACTTTTTCCTGGAATAAATTATATTGTAATTTCTTTTTTTATAATAACATTAAAACCTGAAAACCATTCCAGCTGATAGTTGATGATTATTGAAGTAGACCATCAACGAGTGTCTAAATTGATTGTCCTACAGTTTCAACTGGAATATTATAAAAATATCATTCAAGTAATTTTAATAATTAAACTTAAATGAAATATAATATTTATATACTAATTAAAATAATATCCTCGCAGGGTTTCTTCTCTGTAAAGCGACACTTATGAGCTAGAAAGCTTCCAGCTCTGGGGTGAAAATAAATGATTTAAAAACTTGTCAAACTGGCAACAGACATACCTATAAAAATTAATGAAAAATAATTAATTTGTATTTTCAGTCGGTGAGAGATTGCTTCTTTGCACACGCTCATAACAGTTGCAAAGCTGCCTTGAAGATAATGAAAAGTGAAGAAATAGTAAAGAAATTGCGAAAGGAGGCCTATTTGGATTTATATTTTCCACAGAGAAGATTTTGTAACAATTAATTTTCTGTACGATTTACTATACAATTTTAAATTAATGCATAAAAAATCGCATACTTTGGATATCGTTATTTTAGATTATAACTATATATTTTAAAGTACTTATGCACAAACCAATGCACACCAACATCGTGCGTCTTTTGGCATCCCTCTATTATATTGTCATCTTCAGCAAGAATTGGATTAAGCAATAAATTACGTCTTAATATCGTCTTTTTTATTAGCTAATTAGTTACTTTTATAAAGACACGCAGGTTTTAATTATCATAACAAAATATGCAACTAATTGGATTTTATCAGTTGACATATTCTTACTGATAACATGTGTTTTATGTGTTTTGTGCTAAATTGTAGTAAAGTTTTTGTAAAATACTAACATAAGAATGGTTTTCCATTTAAAAAGAAGAAGACTATAGTCCGCTTTTCTAATCCGTCTTGTAAACAAACCAGTGGACTGTTTCACTGTCTTGTTATAAAAACGTTACATAACATCTATACATTAGGTCCCACTAATATCTTGGGCTGGAACAAGTTTTTATTGTCACAATACGTGTATTTATAAACATAATTTTTTTTTTATATGATACGCAAGCAAAAGGGTAGACGGGTCACCTTATGGTAAGTCACCACCGCTGTCCATGGGCTTTAGTAACACCAGTCTGAAGTTTTAATAACGCGTTGCCTGCCAGGAAGGTAATAATTGACCCGCATATGCAGGGAAGAGTAAGACACAAGCAGTACATTGCTATAGCAACTAGAATCAATTACGACGGCAACTGAATTAGACCATACACCTGAGCTTGTAATAATAAAAAAATTTGCTGTTCTGTTTTTAGCCGTATTGGGACTGCTTAGAATACAAATCTCAATCCCATGCTGCCAGACTATAGCGTCGTAAGAGGTGACAGAAATCATATAAAGAAATACTCGCCGGTAGAGCTTCCCGAAAGGATTTTTATCTTTATGTGAAGCCCACCATCTTGCTTGAGTAAGTCATCAAACGATCCGAAGATTACATTCTCTCTACTTGTTTTTGTGTTTTCGTATTCTGTGTTTGTACGTTGTCTGTGGTAAATGGCTGCAGCACGTCGGGCAGCTGTCAATGACATATTCGTTTGCTTCGTGTAAATTTTGTGATGTTAAAATTTCAAATCCGTCTGTTTATCAATGAATATGGTTTTTATTAACAGATAATGATTGTACATGTTTTTTATGTACGCTGCCATAAACAGTTCTAGTGTTTAGGTGAAATTAATTTGTGAATTGTGGTTATAATGGAGGATCTCAATTTGACAGAAACCGAAACGAGATATTTCGGTGATTTGTTTTTATGTTGCGACGAAGAATCCAATGGGAAAATACCAATTTTAAAAGCAACAGAGTTATTTAGGTCATCAAATATACCCAACGAGATTTTACGTCTGGTAATAATTTAGACAATTGTTAAATAACAATGATTAGTTTGAGAGCTATTCATTAAGATAATAATTATGTTACAGATCATGGATATTAGCGTGGCTCCTAGCAATTGTGCGACACTGAATCACATGAATAGAAAGCAGTTTTATTCAGCTCTTAAGCTTATTGCTGCTCATCAAACAAACATGGCTCTGAAACCGGAGTTATTGAGCACTCCCTTAGATCTTCCACTGCCAAGATTTACGTGGACTTTAAATTCAGATTCTAATATAGACTTGATTCAATTATCGAATTCTCCAAAGGAACAGCATTTGTCAAAAAGGGAACGCAATTTTGCGGGAAGTCTTGGTGCTTATGAGCCAATGAGAGTCTCCAATTTATCTGATAGTGACATACCACAGACTATGTCTCATGATGCTACTGAAGCGCTAAGTACGGATTCAGAAATGGAATCTGAGACGGCATCGCAAAGATCTGGATCATGTGGTGTAAGTAAAAATTGTTATTATTACAATGATAAGAGATGTTATGTTTAAATCTAAGTTTAGTACAGAAACATGACAATTTTGTTATAAAGATTTTTTTAAATTTAATCATATATCTTATTAACAAGTGTAATTAACACTTGTTAATAATATATATGATTCTTGATCAATCTGCCACAGGCAATAACAACTTTACATTGATGTAGTATTCTTTAAATATATCTTTCATAAAGATTTGTTGCACTATGTTTCCCTATTTCACAAATTCATCATTATTAACCTAACCTACTCCCTAATATTATTTAGGGAATATTTCTATACTATTATATTTCAGTGTGATATTTTCTCTTCCATTCTTCCCTATCAACTGTGACCTTAACACTGACTCATAATTCATATTGTTCTGTATTTATCCCTCTTTTCTCTGGCTGTAAACATTATTTCCTTCCATCTACAATCCTGTCCATTACTCTCCGCATCACATTTCCTTTCGCCTCCCATACTTACTATACTTACTTATTCCATTATGGGCATACATAGCAAGACACACATATCCCCTCTCTGTTTATGTTCCGTTATGTCGCAAGTGGAATTAATAACACAAATAAAACCCATAATTGCAAACTATACTACTATACTATCAACTGTCAAATGCTGGTGGGAATGGCACCCATTACCTCTTACTATTCCTTGATTGTACAAGAAACAGGTTTAAAGGTTTTTACTGTAAAAATGTCTAAGTATAGAAGGTATATGTGTAACGACTCAAATAACAGTCCTACTTTTATCTGAAACTCTTATCTTAACATTGTAGGCTGTCTTAATGCTAAATAGAATGAAATTAATGTTGTTTTTGTATTAAATACACTATCCTTATCATATCATGCAAAATGTAAACACTGTTGATAGGCTATTTCAGTCCGATTTGTGAAGATTTCTAAGATTACTGTTATAGATTTTATGCAGTAGCTCGGCTACTGTAAACTGCTTTGCAGCCTGGTTCATGCTGCCTGTAAAGCAAAGTTCCTGGGTTTGATACCAGGGTAGGGCTTTAATGTAACAGAAGAGTCTTTGTTTTTGGGTTATGGATGTTATTTGTGTGTATTTGTAAGTAAGAAAGACAACAGTTTTTGTATGCAATTTACACCAATTTCCTTTCATAAATACTTTCAAAATTTGTTTGGACAGAAACTCCACAAATCAAAAATGCAGCAACATGTTGCATTGTCCATTTGTTTCATCTTGTAAATAAAACAAAGTTATCAGTTTTCGTATAATGTGGTGCTTACTAAGAAAATCATGATGTTGTTAATCTTGACAACATTTTTCAACTTGCGCTCTAGAGTAAATCAGACTATAGAATTGGCATACCTAGAAAAGCTAGAAAGATTTTTGAATTATCTATAGGAATAATTAAAATTGGAGTGTCTGTTTGTAATATATATATATTTTTTTTGTTAAATTCCATGCATACACAGATGCACGCAGCTATTGTATTAATTTAGTACTTTTTCAACAACTGTATGGGAATATCCAGATTCCAGGGAGGAACAGCTCCTCTCTCATTGGTATGCCAATGGACTATAGTATGTTCATGTATTCTGAGTAATGAGAGATCTGAGCCTTGTATTGAGTTACTAAAATTGTTATTCGTAACTCACATTGCACAAAATTTATCCCTATTGATATGTTATCAGTTTAATGCCAATATTTTTAATGTAACATTGGATTTGATAAAAATATGACCTTAGTTTAATTGCTGTGCTGTTGGTGATTCTTATTAAAATCTTTTTTATAATTATCACTATTTACATTGTATTGCATACACATGGTGAGATATTGCATATTGTTGTCTTATTTTCTCAACCTCTTACTCGAAAAATGCATTTTGCCAACATTACATTCTTTAAAGCAGTATTTATGCATACTAATATTACTATAATACTATTTTAAAATAATAAAAAAATATGTTTATTTCGAGATACAATGTTGGGTCAGTAAAATAATAGTGTATTTATATTACTAGCTGACCCATCAAACATGTGGTATGTTTGATAAATACTTGTCACTTTCCTCATAGGGCTTTTTCTAGGGTATTTGTTTATTTTATTTAAATAGGTTATACTCTTTATTGTATACAACGAAAAACAACAGTGTAAAAATACTTTTGTATGTCTCTAAAAGTATAAAAAAATATTTCAATATCTCAAGACAATATAAACATGCTCATCTGATCTCTAACTAAGTTTCTGCTGAGGCAATCAGACAAGTGATAACATATAAATTTATTTTTAAATGTATACTTGATGAAATTATTACACCCAGACACAAAAAACATTCCTGTTCGTCACTGAAAAAATTGTACTAGATACTACAAAAGCATTTAGGTTTTACTAACCACTTGACCAGGTATGGGCTAATCCAATTTGTCTGATCCCTTAGTGTGGTTTACTCATGTCTCTGATTATCACCTTTTCCTTCCGCAAATTTTCCTACTTATATAAAAAATCTTTGATCCCAACTTCCTTATGAGCTTTATTTGTATGTACAGCGAAGAGCGAAGACAGGTTCTCCGTGGAGTACAGCCAGTGAGAGCCCCACACCAACCAACAGTGTGGCGGAACGAGTGCACCCAGTGTGGGAACACAGTGCCACTGGCCGAGGGGTGTGGCCTACTAACACTGCTGAGGAGCACACTAGGCTGTTAGGTAAGACTTCCTCTGGTCAAATTCAATATTTAAAAACATGCTCAACTAGATGCTGCAAAGGAAGGATCCCAGGTAAGATTCCGGGATGGGCTATTATGTGTCTTGATGATTGTGAATTATTATTTGAGAATATGCATACACAAATTCAAAGTCGACGGCGATCATGATTGTATTTTAAAAGAATGTCATGATTTTTTTCTCTTTAGTTCAATAAGTTGATATGCTGAGAGGCTTTTTAAATGGTGGTAGATTCATAATATTTGGTGTTCATAATTGTATTGAGTGCACATGAAAATCTAACTCTGGGGATATGAATTTTTGCGCGTTTCCATTTCCTAAAAAGACAGTCATCATGGCAACATAACTGTCCCACTACTGGGCTCGGGTATCACCTTACATTGTAAGGAGGCTGTACAGACCATAGTCCATGCTGGCCATGTATGGATTGGTAAATTTCGATATTTACCTTTACCGGCGATAATTAATTGAAACAATTAATTTTAAATACACGCATAACTTTGTAAATAAGAAGTCTTATCAGCCGTACCGCTAAGGATTTGAATAAGTTGCACGCGTCGGTGTTCCCGTAAGATTACAATGTAAATGTCTTCAAGTCAAGAATGAATAAGCTTCTACGTTAGTGCGCTTTACAATCAAAGACTTCATCGCCACTTATCATCAGGTGGGATCGTATCGAGCGCTAACTTATCTCAGGTAAAAAAAGTACGTTCGAACCCAAACCGTCTGAAAGACCAACTTTCATAACGCTGTCACTGCTTTTTTAACAAGAAGTATTTTCATTTATTTACAGTTAATGATGTAACAGTACCTACTTATAACCAGTATGCATTAATTTTGGCGTTGTGTGCGTAATTCGACCGCCAAACATTACTCTTATCGGTTATTGACGCATACTTTTAGAATTAGGTAACACTCACGCGCAGACGTTTCATCACAATTTCGTTTTTATTTTGATGATATTAGGATGTGAAATGCGAGAATTTGTGAGGAATATACAGCCTTGGCCAAAAGTATTAGGCACCCCCAAAAAAGTTACCATACAGCTGTGCTGTTTAAACAATAATTAAATGTTGTTTTCTAAACTAATCTCCGTGTCATAAATCAC
>DWJZ01001700.1:0-22144 GCA_018249125.1 Asbolis capucinus
AATTTAAACTATTTTTTTTAATATAATGTTTATAAGTGGCCAGTTCTAAAAACTTTCAGTTTGGCCCTCGTATTAGCCATCCACCCAAGAACACAGATTTATAATCATTTATGGGAATGTTGTTGACTATTGTGCACTCCACAAAATGTTCCTTGTTACGTTTACATTCGATTTAGATTTTTTTAAGCTTTATTTAATTTAACTTGAGATTTTTTAACTGATGCATTAAGCTGGTTTTGAATAATATTGGACTGAGGTGAGCTATTTAAGATTTAAATATTATAAAATGGTTACTTACTTAATGCTCTCAAGTATGGTAGTTCTATTCTCAGCCGCTTTGAGACGTATCTGTTCCATTGTAATGTCCCTGTTCTCACGGTCGGCTTTCGCCCTCGCTCGGGCCTCCGCCTCGATGGCTTTCAACTTGTTCTTTTCACGTAGTTCCATCTCATGCTCTATGGTCGCGCGGCGCAACGCTTCTTGTTTCGCGACGCTCTCCTCTTGCCTATGGCAAAAATAATGATTTAGAAATAAGGTGATATTAGAGAACTGGCTTTTAAACTATTATGGACTTTGTTTTACTATAACTTTACTCATTTCTAACTAATGGGTTAATTACATTATTTTTAAAGTAACATGCTTAAATTGTTTTTTTATTAACATCTTGAAAATCTAAAAAATCTTAAAAATTCTTGAAAATCTATCCAAAATTGATGTAAATTTTGAAAGGTTTTGTAAAATAAAGTATGGAATAACAAGTAAAGTCATATGGATAACAGGTTATAATCTTCACACAAACTTACTTCCTCAAGATCTCTTCTTGAGACTTCTGTTGTTGCGCTAGCTGTTCTTCATATCGTTTCTTTGCCAACTGATCTTGGTACTGAGCTCGCATCTGATGCTGTTTTGTCTCTTCCTACAAAAAAAAGAACAAAAATACCTGTAATATAATTAAAAAAATCAAGCTTCTCTTATTGTATTCATAAATCTCTTTAGGGTGCTGGTTATGGCACCACCAAGGGGGGAAATTAGAGCCTATTCATAAGACTTTGCTGTCAGATTTGCTTGAAACTGTAAAGCAGAATATTGTGAAATTCTTACAGGAAGTGTATTATTTTGTACACATATACTATTTTGCTGTTATGGGACTCAGATATAGTGAAGTATTTATAGTTTGCCAAACAACACAAGCCCTATGCAACAATGTATGGGTCAATAACAGAAAGAGCGGCATTCTCACCTGCAGGGTCTTTCGTCTCTCTTCATGGTCGATTCGCCTTTGCTCAACCTTGGTCTGTTCAATGGCCGCCTCATACTCTTTGATTTTCGCTAGCTGTTCCTGCTGACGGGTTGCCTCTTGCAGCTTGCTAAGTTCCAATGCATCCTTTGCATGTTCTGGCCAAAATTACTCTCATAAATACAATGGAGAATCAAGAGTGCTGAAGTAAATAGCTGATAAACTAGCAAAAACTCACTCAGGCACTTCATACCAAAGGCATGAATGAACCTTACTTATATTAGGAGTATTTATTATCTACAACCCATCAAAGGCCACTACTGAGCACCGGTTTCTCTTCATACTGAAGAGGCCTACAGCATTACTATTATTTATGTATGTAGATAGTTAAGGGACACAAACCCAAAGGCCACCAGAAGCATATAACATACTTCACCACATTGCTCCAATGAAGATAGGTGGAGGGAATAGTGGCCAACCCAAGTGTCAGAGGTTTTTAAGCCGCCTGAAGGCCTCGCAACATGGCTTAACATTTGCTATTTAATAACAATAACCGGGACCAACTGCTTTAAGTGCTAACAGAAGCATTCATGAAACTTTTTTGCCGCTAGTGGGTGACTATCCTCCTACCAACCGCACCCTCTGATGCTTAAATTTTTCAACCGCTTACAACCGAAACAAGCCACAGGACTATAAATGCTTAAATATTTATATTTTGTTTTTTATTATTAAGGTGCGATTATATACTAGCCATTAAGGTTCACTATAGATCAATCACAACGCTGCCGTGAATTATAACAATAATGTGGCATCCATAACAACTTATGGCAACAGTTGTTAATTTTCATTATAGGTATTGTATTAAATGATTATAATGAAGTAGAATGACAATGAAGTTATGAAATCATATAAACAAAATGCAAATAAAGTAAAATAAAAATAGGAAAGATGATTTGTAATGACCCTGACAAAAAACCTGTCATGAAATTCATACTACATTTGAAGTATATAAGTATGTATATAGTTAATAGGGGAATCAACAGTCAACACTACTAATTCAGTTTAAAGTACTGCTCATATTCAATGCCACTATCTTTCATGCCCTTGGAGTAACTTCAGGATACCAAAGTATATCGCATTTATTAATTTTTATCATATAAGAGAAGGTTAGTATCCACCAGATAAATGTAACCCTTCTGACGGATTAACCAAATCTCTAACAAGGTGAAACATAAAATAAATCAGATATTATAGCACCCTAGCAACTATCTAGTCACAAGACAAGTTAGGTTATGTGCTCGTGCATTATGCAATACCAGACAATGTGACTACATAATTAAAGAGGCACCCACTTGATCTTTCCAGCTCCCTCGCTGCCTGTGCTGCACGCTCCAGGGCACTCGAATCGAATCTATAGGCTTCCATGGCCTTCTTCTCAGATTTTGTTAGGTTAACCGGAGGAGCACCCGCGGCCCCGGCCCCAACATCGCCGGGAGGCCCAAGAGGCTCATCAGGCGGCGGCTGCTGCGGTCGCGAATACCCGAATAACCACGACATAATTAAATATTAAGAACTTAATTCATCGATTAGCAGACTTTCATAAGTTTTAATCGACCTACTCTTACACGAATTTATTGCCAATGCCGTTCAGACAAGCCGACAAGATAAAAAATATCAATGTCAACCAATGACAGAACGTTGACATGCCATTGAAGTTACTTTTTTATAAGTATTAATGGCAGGGGATTCCGTTTTTTCGGCACTAACATTATGAAATTAGATAATGTGAGAAATCTGATATTCTTATTTCATATTACATTACTACTATATGAAAATTAAGATTTCTTGTTGTATTCATGTTTCATATCCGAACCGCTGACTTGCTGATTTAAACTTTTGGAAAGAAGAAATATAATATAAAAAAGACCACCATTTTTACAATCTAACTAATATTATAAATGCGAAAGTAACTGTATACCTGTTACATTTTTACACCTAAACTGCTCAATAGACTTTGATTAAAGTTGGTAGAAAAGGCAGAATAGAACTTAAGAAAAGCATAAGATACTTTTTATCGCGAAAGAAGGGTCTAAAGATTGCATAGAAGTACTATTCGTAGTGTTACTAAATTATAAGGATTATGTTGTGATAGATATCAAGGCTTCTCCAGGTACTACATTGCAGCCTTTTATATGATCAACGCGGAGACGTCTAACTGAGAATTAATCAATTTACGTCGTATGCGGATGCCATACCCCCAACCACCATGTACCTACTCATTCACAATCCCATTTATTTTTCTTCTCCAGTGTAGCCATCAATAGGTTTCCTAAAACTTTTCTTCAGAGGAGCACACACACACTTACTACTACTATTTCTCTTTAGAAAAAAAATGTAGGTACCTACTGTTACTTTTTATACTTATTAATCTATTATAGGTCTTCTTACAACCCAACATATTTTTTAGCTGTCATCTGGTCCCGCATTATTTCTTCTGCCGCCACTACCACATTAATAAAATATATACCTTTCATCATTCTCTCTAACTTTCGTCCCATTCAATTTTATTTCTTGCTAACATGCGACAATTATCCGAAACTCAATTAATCATGTTATTTTATTAATATGTTCTTATCGTTAGATAATAATCGTTAAGCTATGTCGGAGGCCTTCGAGCGACATGATAACTTCCGACGCATGGATTGGCCACTAACCCCTCCACTAATCCGCTTGGAGCAGCGTGGTGGAGTATACTCTAAGTCTTCCCAGTATGGGGAGAGACTCGCGCTCAGTAGTCGATCTGCAATGGGTAAAAAATTTCAAACCTGTATTGCTACCCTTTGAGGAATTCTTTTGAAAGAAGCCAACTGACGAAGGCCTGGATCAACATAAGCTATGGAATGGACTATCGAAGTTTTTTTAATGTGTGGAAAGACCTTCTACCCTTCCATCCGGCCACGGAAAGCTGCACAGATACAACTGTTTGTGGGACTCGAACCCACTAAAATCACACGGTGTCGACGCCTACCGCTGTAGTGCCGGGACTATGTGCTATTCTCGCTCCACTGCCCCAGCGCGGCGGACGTCATCACGGCGGCCGCTATTACGGCAGCCTCGACACGGCTTGCTCTCTAGCCACTCTACTATGAGGTCTCAATAATTTTTTGATCCTCGAACAGTACTTGGATATTATCTCAGAGTCCGCTTCCGAGTCCGAGCTTCAGTTTCAGTAGTCTGTGATACTCGTCGATACGAAGGTCATCTTGACTCGTTACATATGTCACCCGGAGCTTTTTTGGTTAAAATAAGATTTTAATACCAATGAGCCAGCGATTAGCTTTCAGATTTGGAATTAGAAAAAAAAAATTTTATAGAAAAGATGTGTACTTTAAAAATTCCGAAAGTACATCTAAGACAATCAAAGTTATAGAAATACGTAGAAAGAAATAGGGGCCCCTTTTTTGAGTGAAAGTCCTTTCACGAGTAACTCGTCATGTTCTGGCCGGAGGCTTGTTAGCTAGTTAGTTAGCTACCTCTTCCGCTATCTCCCTGTCCCTAAGTGTATCGGTCATGTGGTGTACCTGGGATCTTTATAGGGTCCGATTGCTTTAAAGATTGTACTGCTACCCTTTTATTTTGTTTTCCCCGCGTGAGTGAGTCTATCACATATATATATATATATATATATATGTATATATATGTGATACATATATATATATATATATATATATATATATATATATATATATGTATACAGAAAAAATGTCCTTTGACTTTGATTACAGTATCGATTTTTCGTTCTTGATTAGTTCTTCAGCCCAGAATTATCAGTGGACGCAGAAGGACGCAGAACTTACTACCGTAAGCTAGGTGACTCGCTAGTGTTTTTATAGCTGCGGGTTGTTTCGTAGCAATAAAATAATACAAAACATTGAGTGCTCCACAAACATTTATTTAAGTGCATTGAGATAATAAGTTCACATTTATTTCAACTACGTTGTTTCTACTACATTTAATAATACAATACAACATAATTGTTGTATTAAAATTCGCACCCACTTGGGTTCAGATAAGAGACTTCACATGGCATGTCAAACATCTTTTTACAACAATTATGTTGTATTTAAGTTTCCACCCATTTGGGTATAACTATATAAGCATGTTTATAATTATGTAAGCATTCACTAAGTACATTTTAAACTTTATTTTTAAATCTAAACATCAATTAATTAAATTTGTAAATACGTATGTCATTAAATATAATAATATGAATGTCAAATATGGAATAGTTCTTTGTTATAATCAATATGTCTAATTTTAATTCCATACAATTAGATTGAAATATAAATATTATTTTATTTTACATGTCATAAAAGAATTAATCAAGGAAATGATAGCACTTGCCAATAAGATAATAACTGCTCATCGTTCAATATAATATGGGACCACAAGAGCAGCACCAGCTTTTGATTAAAAAAAGTTATGAGGTAAAATATCATTGTCAACGTAGTCGCAGCCAAATAAATACGCATTAATTATATATTATACGAAGTATGCAGCAAGTAGTAGATTTTGAATTGGTTATTGTATTTTATTTAAAAGTGTGCTAACTTAAAGAAGACTCTGTATATTCAATAATATTTCAAGTGTTTTTGAATGCAATGAAGCGATAAGATACTTTCTCGTTGATTACTGCGACTGATTCACGAAATGTTACTATGCTAATCGAATAATTATATTAGCCATATTTCATATTTTCTTATTATTTTATGTTAACATCGAATTAAAATTAGAATAAGTGACCTTAGAATAAGACTAATTTATATCTATCTTTTAATTGTACAACATCAATAAGGATTTAAATTCGGAAACTTTCTTATAAAATATAAATACGCATGTAAACAGGTATAGTAAATAATTATAAAATTATAACAAGATTGAAATTCAAAAACACAATAATATTAGTTTAAATCGGTATTCTTTATCAGAAAATATTTTTCATTATAAGTTCAAGTTAAACTCTCCTCAGGCACCATTAGACCCTTGAAAATTGATCCGGAGGAGCTCTCAGGGGCTCTGCCCCCCTATGTTATCTATTGTGATAGAGATATTTATCAGATACTACAGATAATATATTGAAAAAAGGACCGCTCTCAAAAAATATCGTCAATCGACGAAAAGATCGTAGTAAAACCCATGGACATATCTCCAGCAAAGTGATCCGGAAGATATCAAATTCATAGTTTAGTTAAGAGTTCACCCGATGCTCGGTCGCAAGTACTATATTATGTATGAGATTTAGTGTACAGAATATCTATAATAATACTTTACTAATTTTTGACACCTATTACAGAGACAAAATTTACCGGGAGAAGATATCAAACTCTTTATCTCAGTATCTACCTAAATTCTACCACACCAATAAATATTATAAGAGGAGATATCGACTATTCTATAGATATTAACATTCACTACAACCACTACACACCTCTAAACACTTTAAGACGTGGAGGGCGCAATGTCCTCAATTAGTATTAGCAAGGTAAATTCCCAACGAGTCACAGTGACAACGGGATTTATGTCAAGTCATGTAGAATCCTTGTAGCTCTCCGGCGCTCGTCGCTCAGTCAGCGAACTGCGGAGGTGGAGGTATGATCGGGTCCATGTCCGTGATCGTTATGATCGGCACGGCCGGGCGGGCGGCCGGCTGTCCGTCTTCCAACTTCAGCTCCGGCATATTGCTGGGCCAGTCCTCAATGGGACTGGAAACGGAAAGTATGTTAAAGCTGGTGATAACTAACTCTAAACTAACACTCACATGCAGCCAGGTGAAACATAATTACATGTCTGTACTCTCTACAGTATTGTGATGATCGTGATTAGTTACATGTACTGTTGGAGGTCTTAGTACGGTGATGTAATCGTCTAGATATTTTATTTATTTATTACTTTCATATTATACTTTGTCTTCGATACAGACAGAAAAAGGAACGGAGGAGATCACTTACCATCGAACTGTGTGCTTAGAAAATAATTTTGATGACTCGCTTATGTTTTCAGGACTATCCGTTCAGGAGTACCAGAGTAACGCAACGAACAGAATCGGGGCGGCGGGTGATATTATTGGACTGACTGATATATCATCACCAATTTACTAAGTGTAGCTTCAGGCCTTCACTCGGATCTTAATTAATGACAGATACGAGTAGTTATACTATTTAGAATACTATTAACAGGCTGATAGATTTAAGAAACATTATATTTTTGTAATGTTAAGTTTTTACAGAACGCTTGGAATATGCTTCGCCGCGGTCGGTTGGTGGAAAGGTTTATAGATATTGAAACCACCTGAAGGCCGACTCAGATCGACTGTCACCTCACAACACAGCCCGGATCCGCGTGCTGATGTGCCGTTATAAAATGTTTGCCATTCGCGAACATCATGCTCGTTTCTCTTATTTGGAATTAGTTCTCTTAATTATAAACATAATGGTGTGGGTCTTTCATTACTGTTAGGTTGTGATATCTCATGTTAGCCAGCTATCCCAGCTTCCTTAACATTTGTTCAGTCATCGCATAAAAGTTCATAAATACGCAGTATTTTGTTCAGCTCATGTCCGTAGCGTAATGTTATACTTACATATAGCCTTCTTCGATAAATGGACTATCGAAAACGAAAAGATTTTTTGATTCTAATCAGTACATACTTCCTTCCTTCCTGATATTAGCGCGTTCGATAAAATAAACTCTCCAGCTTCATAATATCAGCATAGATTTATGCGAAGATAAACAAGCTTGATTTCAATTTTGACGAAACCAAAAAAATAAAGGAATATTGTTGTCGTTATTACTGCAAAATACACCGTTCGGTCTTAATGACATATAGGTAAGACCGAGATACTGAGATACTCGTACCTCCCACATTGCGTAGGCAGGTATGATAGAGTAGAGTTGACCTTCTGTGTGTGTCTGTCGTGACGCTGTGCACTCTGTACGACTGAACATCTCAACAATATAATCATGCACCTAAACTATAAAATGGCAGATATAAACTATTTAAATAACGATACATAAGACTTGTAGTTACCTGTTGCGTTGGTACGGACTTATATCGCTTGTATCTCAGCTAATTAAGCAGCAACAGAAATATTTTATGAAGCAACACCTACAACATTAGATTTATTTTGATTAGTATGAAGGAAGAAAAAACTAGAGAAGATGAAGAGAATGGTATGTTTGAAATGTTACCAGATATACTCCAACGTTATACAGACAGGTGAAGATGATGAGCCAACACGTGAAATGACGGAATGACATGGACCTACTAGGAAATATTACATGGTTAATGCATTATACACTAATAATAATATAATAATACTAATATAACCATATATCAATATAATGTACAAGAATTGAACAAAACATCTTAATATCAAGTCGTCAATAGGCTATTTGACGACTTTTGAAAAATATTCTTTAATGATTCTATATGTTATAATAAACATACTACATTAATATTTCGGACAAAAAAAAAAATATATATATTTAAAAATCAATACTAAAGTTTAAATTTTGAAAACCATTATGGTTGTATTTGGGCAATATGGTCGTACTTGGGCTTTGATGTGGCAATGAACCACCCATAATTGATGTTTGAAGACATTTCAACCTCCAGCAACTGTAGGCGGTCAGTGTATTTTTAGGGTACATCTTGAAAAGTAGGAGACAAGCTAAACGGCCTCCTCTTTGAGGTGAATAGACGCGTCTGTTTTTTGTGGCATTAAATCTCACAAGGTTGGTATCGCCCCAATCGGACGCTGCCCGATGTTTGAATGGCCGGTCTTTCTGATTGTATTTCGTCCTTACTGGTCACAGCATTCGGCAGGTATCTCTCCACTACTGTGCTGTCGTTTGTGTACCCATAACGGGTATTAACAGATTTTCATGTGTGAAAATCCCTTTGTCATAAGTACCTATCATTTAACTAGTATTAGCAAAAACTACAGCTATATTATAACGAAAATTATAAAAACTCGCTTATCAGACAGTCTAAGAATCCGAATTTATAGACACGTGACGTAACTAGCGTTGTGACCAATCATAAACATTTCTGTTACAGATGAAATATCAAAAATTTGTCAAAATTTATTCCGCGTAATTTGATAGAAATACACGTAAAGTGCAGTAAAAATAAGTGAAATACGATTTTTTATTCTATTATCCAATAGGATGACTACAATTTGTAGTATATTTACAATGTTGTCAAGTAGCCTATTGGTGCTCCTTACATTAGAATTAGTATTTGGATCAGCTCCAATAACAATTTCAATGATTGATGTCACAGTAAGACGGCGAGTGGTCGAGATTATCCTTATTGGAAGTCCCATAATGAAAGAGGTTTGTTAAGGTGTGTGATCAGCAGATGCTGTAGATACAAATTATTGAGCAACAAAGTTGGAACGTTTATATACCTATTCATTCAAAATCTAATTATGTTTTATTTTCTTATGTATAGGCACATCTCTTCTTTTTAATTCGTAATAATTATCGTTATTAAATTAATTTTATATGTTACAGAGCGATTCGACGTAACATTCTATTACATTATTAGGCGTATGAATCTGTAAAGTATATATTTACTTGCAATATTTTGATAAACGAGAACGTGACAACGATGCGGTGATATTAGAAGATAATATTGCGCCAGTTGAATGATAAGATATGATTGACGATAGTTGTGTGACATGAAAGAGACTATCATTGTACTCCATCCATTTTATTATTTTATTAGGCGTGTGAGTCTGTGAAGTATATGTTTACATATGATATTTTGATAAACGAGAACATGACAACGATGCGGTGATATTAGAAGATAATATTGCGCCAGTTGAATGATAAGATATGATTATGTGTGATATGAAACAGAACATCATTGTACTCCATCCATTCTATTATATTATTCCCGTTACAGCTGTGTAGGTGGAGGTTGGTAGCTGTAATTAATTATAAAATTAGTAAAAATTTACCATCTATTATGAAAGAATTTGTATTCTGCAATTAGTATTGTTCCCTATGATGTTTTTGCTACTACTGTAGCCTACAAATGTCCACTAATAATTAATACAATGGAAGGAGATACTATAAAGTATATATTAATACACAGTTTTATAGTACACACATATTATTTTATAAATATTACAACTAAATCAATTTTAGGTATTGCCATTTGTTCAATGCTGCTGTAAACTGTCTCTTAGTTAAATAAACTGTGGAAGTAGGTATAAAGTTAAACTTTGAATAGGAATATGTACTTTGTACAATCTTGCGACGTCACGGCCTCTGTTTGGCAAAAAAACAGTAAGAATAAGCACTTGAAAAAATCAATGAATTTAAATATTAATTCAATAAAGTGGTTTGAATTTGAATTAGGTACTACAATATCAAGTTTTTATGAACTTAGTTCTTGAAGATCACTCATTTTATTATTTTAAGAATCATTATCATTATCGTCATTATTATCTAAAGCGCTGCTCCCCCTGTGAAAAATTATCGGATCTATGTTTGTGCTAATTAAATAATTACCTGACAATATGTAAAAACATATATGTATGTGTAAATTTATCTGTAATAAATTGAAGTTTTCATTAACATGTTCAAAAATTTCATGAAACATCATTAAAACTTAACATCTACTGAAGTAGTGTTAAATAAGATATTATTTCATTATACTTTGTCTTTTTTGTCAATCCTAAAATAAAACAGTATGACAGTGGCAATGATACAAGATGGCGACAAAGTATTCCTATTCAGAATTTAATGTAGTAGTTATAATGTACAGATACTACAACTTGCAGGCGCCATCTCTTGTTACCGAGTATCTTTTCAATAACAGCTGATCGATTTTTATACGTACGAGTACATGGATAATATCTGACGAAAAATATTACTATGTTTTAACTAGTCTGTGTCGGGATCGAGGATACCATACGGATTCTCTTGTACTATTACTCACTCATTGTTGCGGCTGGGTTCGGAGTCGCTATCCACCTGCACCACTTGCAGCGAGTCCAGGTCTCCCGAGTCCATTTGCACATTGCTGCCCACGGTCTTCCTACTCATATTGTATTATTATCACAAATTTACATATTTGTTTTACATTCATACATACATACATTCTTTTATTTAATTACCTACTTGTTTCTTTACCATCTTTAGACATATTTTATTTAATTAAATTATATGATACGATAATTCAAGAAATTTAATTATGTTTGTATTTATATGTGGTATAATATTCCAAAATAGTTCTATAGTTTTTGCTCGGTAATGACATAAATTGTCTTTTTTGACACATTAAACACAACTTCTCACTGCGATTACATTGGTGGACTAAATTAAACGTAACAAAATTTAGGTAGTTGTCGGGAAAATGATTATTATGTATGTTTAATAACATTTTGATGTACCTATATAGTAATACTTACATCGCTTTGTTCCTCAAGTCATCCAAGATGGGTAGGGATGAGTCTTTTTGGGGATGAGCTGAAGTTCCCGGTTCGCTGTAAATAATAACAAGCTGTGACATAATTATCGGAAGTCTGTCGTTCCCGCACTGCCCTCTAGTGTGCCGCTTCATAAATTTAGATCATGTTGAATTGTCTACTGATATTAAAAAAAAATCTCATTAATATCATAATGTTTATTATGTCATGTATTCACTTCGTTTTGTTAAATTTACTATTAACTAAGCGGGCTATTGGTTTTTAAGACGAAAGAAATTATTTGTATTGACTCTTTCCTAATACCATATAAAGTTTTATTACCACCCAAAAGGCCTCTTACGTAAAATAATATATTATCAAAATTCTTTTGATAATACATTTTTATTAATATTTATTTTTAATTATTATAATTAGTGTTTCTTTGTTACGTACGTTACTACGAATACGTTATTACGTATTTACCTACTATAGTGTAAAATATTGTCGGTAACATTGCTTCATGAGAGAGCATAGTGAGTGCAGAGTAGAGTGTTCAACAAAGTACATACTCGGACAATTGCAGCGTCGCGAGCTGGCGATCAGGGGCGGCCTCCGCTGTAGGAAGTTCCTTGTGGTCGGCTGGCTGGGAGCCGGCGGCGGAGCTCAGTGGGTCGTTCAGGCTGCTGTAACAATCATGACATAATTAGTACATTTGGACCGAAATTCATGGTCTACTTATATATTATTATACTAATACTACTAATTCAACCTTATATTCTTGAAATTAAATGAAAATTTATTTTGTTTTAGGAACCAACACCTCAGTTAGTAAAAAAGAATTTAAAAGAAAATTATATTAAAAAAAAGAAAAATTAAATCAATGCCTAAATAAAGTCTACGATAGAGAAATCCATCGTTGGCTTTATAACTATAGAAACTTAAGTCTGTACGCTAGTGTAGGGGGCAAAGAAATTCCCGATACTCTTTTTAAAAACCGGTTTTCAAGATTTTCACTAGCACGACCGGAACTGGGAGCAGATCGGATCATTTCCATGCAGCCATGTCATTTATGTACCTACTTAACTATACTGTAATATGCCTTGCCTAAGAGTTGAAATTTAATATTCTTGAATAAATTTACTTTGTTTCTTGAATAAATTTACTGGAAAGTCACGTGTTACTTTCGAGATGTTATTAATAATAATCGTACACCAAGCCCCACAAAAGATTGCTGGAATGTAGGAAGCCGGTGCGAGGACGTAACTAGAAGGTCCACATTTTTCTTGTTGTCTGATTATTAAGATCGCTGTTCAATCTAAATAAATCTATATTATTTCAGATAAATACAATATATGTATGTATATGTGAGAATATCTATTCCTTTGAATTTATGACGCCGAGTCCGGTGACCGTAACTTATATATAGACCTGATAACTCTCTTCTGAAGTAGTAAGAATATTTGATATTTGTTACCTTTCAGCAAGATGCCGGTATGAAAATATGCAAAAATAAACAAGCCTAGCAGTATCAACGTCATTAATCTGTCTTATTTTCCTAACAGCATATGCAGCTGTTGAGTCTAGTTGCGAGAGTCGCTATATGCGAGCTCAACTGTAGAATTTTCCACTAATTCCATTACCTCCAGTAATTATACGAGCAAGTTCATCCGAAACATCATAAAACGAGTACATACTTGTGATAGTTCTTTCAAAAAAATTCTGTTGTCACATATTTAGAGCGAACTCTCTAAAATTCAAAGCAAGCCACCTGGCAACACCGACGTTCCTCCTACTACCTATCTTTTCTATTAGCTACGTAACCACAAATTGTCATTTTAGTTTACAGCTAATAATTTATTTTCATTTAAAGAGAGTTTGGGTTGGGCGGGACTTTGATATGACATTTCTTAAACCGGCTTGTGTTATTACTATAATTCTTTGCAAGCTCGGAGACTAAAATAAATGTGCCAAATTTAATGTTTGTACGTTAAATGGATTACGAGTTTTAAAAGGGTCCAAAATCGCAGGAGTTGGTTCCTATAAATATATTAGCGTGCGTTTCTTTGAACGTCAGCTGTCACGCGGCAGCGTTTCTCAATTGAACTTCTTTTACAGGTAATTTTTTTTTACTAGTCGATTATACTTCCTTGATTCTTCCTTAACATTATAATACGTACTAGTAGATGTCTAGGGCATGAACATAAATTGCTGTGAACAATGTCAGTGTTGCGAGGCGTTTCATTTTGGATTTCAGATAGTTTGCTCTAAATATGTGATAACAGCCGTACATGGAAGAACTTCTACAAATATAATGATGTTTCGGGAGATCCATCGAGGTATAATTTGTTATTAATTATATAGTTGATGTAGGACCTTTTATTGGTGCAAAACTTGAATAGGCTTTATAAACATACAGCACTCTGAAGTAAAACATTTTCATGTTGTTTAAGGCCAGATTAAATTATAAAGTTATACATAAGTAAGATAGTATAGGCAATTTTCAACACGTCTTCGAACAATATGTCCTTTAGCATAACTTAAGAGATCTCGTTGAAAGGGTCGTAATAGGAAAAACAAAAAAAAACGGAATATAAAATATTTATTTTTACAAACCATAAAAACAATATAAAAAAATAAAACAAACAAAAAACAATATAAATAAATAAAACAAACAATACAATAGAACAATAGAAATAAATACGAAAACTTAATTTACTTATAAAAAGTAGGTTGGTTATGTTAGTTTAGTATTAAATAAAGGTAAAATGACAAGGGAATGAGAGACGTTAAACGAATTAATTATAATAGTTTGTTTTGCGCGATTACAATGAAGTTTTTTTATGTTTAGGTTTGCTTTTTTAAGTTGTTAACTCGCTACATACTTCGCCTTCAATATGATATTATTTTAAATTAACTCGACTCAAATAAATGGATAAAGAGTCGCTGGTGAGCGACAGAGGCGTGGGTTTCTAAAGATGGACTAGGGATATCGAGATTTGAGCGCTGATTTCAGTCTAGCCGGCTGCGGGCTGTAGTCGGGTGCGGGCAGCGGCTGCGGCTGTCGCCAGTCGCCGGCAACCTGCAGCCGGGACCACTCGGTGGCCGCCACGCTCGAATCATTCCTGGAAACTGACCTCTCTCTCTCCTCCACCTGTATGTTCTCGTCTACGACGTCACCCAGCACCTCCCGCCTGTACCAAAATTATTTAAATTAACGACGAGTTCGGAGGAGGTACGTTCCAACAATTGTTCATAATTCTATTAAAGATGGCATAAGGCCTTCGGGGTTTTAAATTAGGTTACAGTACTCAATATCAATAACATCTAAATACTCGTAGGTATTCTTAATTGTAAACAATGTTTAGAGATAGATGACCAGTTGGTGGCCGAACTGATGTTATTTAATAAAGACTGAAATCGATTGCTATTTCGATAGACAATGCAAAATAGATTACATTTTTAAAATACATACACAGTAACAACTACATGCAACAATAATACACATAAAAACTGAATTACAGTCTGCGTACAAAAATACATATATAAAAGTGCTAATTTCTAGTCTACTGAGTCAAATCTATAGAGAATCTAAACCCAGCGCGGCCGTACGGCATGAAAGTGGTCGACACATGCGACTACAATCGACAACTAGCTACTGTACGTGCAAAGCTTCCTAGAAGCACAACTACTTGTTTACTGGAAATATTAATGATTGTATGAAACTAGAGGAGGTTGTCACTCAAATTAACAAGGAATTCAGTAGCATAAGCTGAAACAAGTGGCAGAAGAACAACAACGTTTGAACACGAATTTAATTTGGGGGTTCATTCCACAATGAACTAAGAGTGAACAAGAATGTCAAAGAAACACCGAAATGAGGTGAAATAATCTATTTAAATTTAAATATTGTAAGTTTGAAAACCTATTTCCGAAATTCGACGTGCGTACAGGCGAATGCATTTCGTTAATGGTTATACCACGCACGGTTGTGCGACGAAATTGCCTGGCAGCATGAAACAAAAAGATCGAATTATAGTCTATCCTCTTTAAAATATACGTTTATGAACTATATCTATACAAAATTTTACAGTTACAGTTTGCTTTAATCTTAAAACGCAAGTAAACATCAATATTTTCTTGTAAATATACCAAGTACACAGTTCGTTATTTTCAATCCAATGTCCGGATGTCGTTTACATCCATAAAGTAAAATAGAGTTAAGAAGTATATTACAGTATAAGTGAATAGTAGTGATATAATAAATGAACAAGTAAAATATCGTGCTAGGGGTAGATTCCTTACAAGCAGTGTAAATGTTATATACATGGTGTAATATTGTTACGTATTAAAAATAGTCGAACGGATTCCATTCGTTATATCTTACTTGGGGTAATACTGAACCACATAATGAGGACGATCGCGTCTTCCTTGCATATTTGTATTTCCCATTGGGTTACCGCTCATTTTATCACTAAAAATACACATGAATATTATTAATGACGGATAAATAAGAACTGACTCAACAGCAATAAGCGACCAGTGGGGCGCCGCAGCTAGCCTGGCCAGTAGTGCACCTTGCTTGCGAGCCGAGAGGCGCCAGTTCCCCGACAGTCAGTTATTATATGCATTTATAGATGGACACAGCCAATACATCATAACTCTCGCTCGCAGGCCACAGCAGCCGGCCTGCTCCCGGCCAGCTGCTCGCCACTAAACGCGGGTACAGCGCCAAATATAAATGTAACAAGATACTCACTTAAAGGCTGCAATAGGCCCTCTTTGCCGTATAGGATGTTCGTCTTCCAACTGAAATTAAAATAATATTGGATTACATTGTATATCAAATAATTTGTTAACATCCGAGAGAGTGTGGAACATTGTTGGCCAGTAGACTGTACGGTCAGGCATGAAGATCAAAGGTTGAAATGGAAAGTTTGGATAGGTTTTATAATAAGGTGGAAATGGTGTTGAAAATATTAATCGAGGGGTATTATATATTATGATTTATTAAATAATGAGGTAGGGTAGCAGAGCGTGGGGCGCACTCGGCAAGTAGCACGGAGAACATATCATCCATAAGCCGCGAACATAACGAATGAGATATTAATGCCTGGCCACCGGGAAGTTCACAATATATTCTATAATATTGTTCTTACCTGAACTTCTTTTATCCGTTCTTTGTTTACGGACAAGTAATTTAATATATCATAAATCGTCTTCACTTTAATGATATATAGCACAGTGAAAAAGACAGCGATGGCCAGAAAGAACAGAGCGCCGAACCGAGCCAAGTCGATCGTGTACTGTTTGCGAAGTACCTCGTTGTCATCCTGAAATAAAATAAATTATATGAATCGATTTTAATAATGTAACCAAAAATGTAAAGCGTATTATAGCATATTTCATGCAAATATAATAATTGTAAAGTATCGTATAATATTTGCGACCCATTATAGTAAGTGAATCGAGAGTACCCGTTTACATTTAACATGTTAAGTATCCGCCCCAACATAAGTTTAGAAAACCAAATTTATAAAACGTAATAGTACGCTGCACATCCGTGTACGTACCAAGAAATCGCTGAGCTGCGCCCAAGACAAACCGAAGAGGACGGCCGCACTGATGTTCGCTATGGCACTGATCGTAGTGATCACCAGCAGAACGTACGTTATAACTTCAATGTGAGAGGTCCTAGAGGACTTGTTGCAGATGCCTGAAACGGACAAGACGACGATGTTCAGGGATGAGGGTGGTAAGACCTCGACAGAGGATTAATTTAACAATAAATATAATTTCACCAGAACAGCTACGTTTGTCTCGGAGCCCGGATAGCTTGAGACCAGTTCTATATAGCTCGGACAACAACGATATGTACTAAAATTTGCCGGAGACAGACAAGGCTAATGTAGTTTAGTCTGTGACGGAATTTAAGCTGTAATCTGTGGTACGTGCAGCCTTGACGTTAACAAACGTCAATATTACTTGGAAGTGTAACTTGTGACAGCTGACAGAGTGGAGTTGACAACAGATGTCAAAAGAGACCATGCAGGATTGATCGAGGAATGAGATCTCAATATATACTAGCTGATTGGGCACACGTTGTCCTGCTCATTAATTAAAATATTTGGAACCAACTATACCCACAAATCTTATGCACGGAAAAAGCTTCTTCAATGAGCTACAGAATTCTTAATAAAAATTTTGGGCTGTGTATATGTAGATTAAATAAACGTATTGTAAAATTAGCACAAATCAATTTAATCAGTTATTTCTGAGCTACGAACACACGTACAAGCATAGGAAAACTGTCGAAACTTCTTTATAACTGCGTTCTATTCTTTACCTTAAACCAACAGTAAAACTTTCTTCACGGATGAGTACTTTCAATTGATGAAACTACTTTCATAGATTTGACAGAAAAATGAACTACCTACAATCAATGCCTATAATAATTAGTTTACTGTCAAATCGATTCCATTAATAGTGTGTTTGGAAATTTTCTTAGAGCAATACTAATGGTAGCTTCAGCAAACTTTTTTAGAAATATACGAGTATATGCAGTGCCATAAAAAGGAATAATTGTTAATTAAAATTGTAATAAACTAAATGTTAAACAATTGAATGAATATGTTACTGATCTTTTAAAATCCAATGGTCTATGTTCTTCCTTGCTTAATTTGTGAACGAATCCTATTTGATATTACGAACGGTTTGTTGTTGTATGGGAAAATATTAATGTAAAAATGATATTTTTTTATTAATAAATATCATATTTTATTAAATTTTATCCTTCGCCGGACGATTACAAGTCCAAAAACACAAAAATCATTCAATATAGATCAGCCGTTCAGTTTTTGAGTTATAAGTGATGTAACTAACACTTTCTTTTATATATGTATATAGATATTGAACATAGATGTAGATGTTCATTAGTATCTTAATTTTATATGATGCGTTCAGAGCCCGCCGGCTTCAATGAATAGTAAACTGTCGATAGAGTCTAGCAACAGCGGGTACTGCAACCGCAAAAAGAAAAAGATTACAATTTATACTTACATAATAAAAGTACGGATGTAGTAACAATAGTCAGAATGGTAGCGCCCGTGGAGACTGACACGGACACTAAAAACGAGAATATGTTGGGCAAGGTGGCCGTCCTTAGCGCACTAGGCTGCAGATCACATTTAGGTTCTGAAAAGAAACAAAACGAAAGTCAACACCATGCCATGCCAGACCCTCTCGTACAACGAGTAGCTATATCATTCACTTTGACAAGCAATTTTATTGCATGTGGATATTTAATTAATTCATTGGAAGTTTAGTTATGAATATTAACAATGTCTGTCTTCTGTCCTCTAATTAAAAGTGTCTTCTGTCCTCTAATTAGATTGTTTTTATAGAATCGTAGAAGCAATACTTCAAAAGTTAAGAGAGATGGCAGGACGCGGAGGCTCTACGACGGTGACCATGTGTTAATAGACTCGAGGGAAGTACACATTATGTTGATAGTACAATTATGCATATCATTTTTTTATCTACCGCCAAATTTATAGAGTTTTGAAAAGTTTGGGAATCTTTAAATCAACAGAAATTCTTCTCTCTTCGTCACAGTTAGCACCTCTGCTTCTCACTCTCGCATCAATAAGTGGGGTTGTTTATTTATAAAACTATGGCTGTACAATTTATCATTATACTCTCTTAAGACAGGATGTTAACTTACGTCTCAAAAATGTGTTTATAAATGTGGTAACGAATTTTCTCGATGGTCTCAGAGGGTCTAGTACGTTCTCGTTGCAACCGAAAATATTTCCAGCATAATAATATAATACAATGAAGATCGCTAGAGCCAACTGAAAAATAAAACATCATTCCATATTTTTAATAACACATGAAGAAATTTCATTTAATTTTCGAAACGGAGGAAAATGATTGTTGAACCGCCTAATGGGTGATAATTATAATAAATGGCATTAATCGATCGTATTAGTGTATGAAAACACAATATGTTGATTCTGTTACCAGTCCCGTAGTCTAGTAAAATGTCGCCATACACCAACATACAAACTAACGGTATGTTCATTATTAGGCAAAATTAAATGAAAATGAAAATATGGACCCCGCTATTTGGGATTTATTAATTATTTATAGCGTAATATTATTGGAAAATATTTATAAAATCAAAATTAAGAAATCAGAAACTCGTGTCATGATACCAGTTTAGACACAAGGCGGCATTATCAACGCGAACGCGTTAAGGATTTAACAACGCCATCTCATGTTGCGTTGCACACACTACCAAGCCATGAGTGTTTGTTTGAAGAACACGCAGCGCCATCTACTGCAATTCAGAAAATCTAGCCGCCTGTAGTACGTCTTCATCGTGGTACCTAGTCAAATTATTTTCAGTCTATCACGCCATCTGTTGTCGAGTAGTTTGTTTTTCATTTTGCTTTTGTGATGTCATTGCCCTTGACCTTGACTTTTTGACCGAAAAACCCAAAGAGGAAGGGTTTAGGATTAAATAGCGATAAGTAGGATCGTTTCCCGCCAGGGCTCAGCTTGTAAGCAACCTACTGACCATCTGTAACCGTTTTACGAACAAAAAGTGGTGTTTAGGTATAGTTTATTATTCGAAATTTTGACTTTACTTTTATGTTATGTTGCTTTTATTGTTAAGTTATCCTGTACCGTAAAACTCCAGTCCTGTCAGGAAGCTCCAGTACAGAGGGTTATGTTTCAATATTAATATAATTTAAATTGGGCCGGCTGTCACCCAACATTTAGTTTGTATGTGTTAGGAGCGGACCGCTTGCAAGTTTTAAAAGCAACTGAAATAAAAAATCCGCTACGTAACTAAGTGATGGATTTCGTTTGAAAGGAAGCTTTTAACGCGACGCGGATCTTGCTTTTAACAAATGCACATACGTACTGTGATTTTTGTGATATTTTTTAAGTAAAAAATGTACAATGGTACATTATTATAAAACCCGATTTCAAATGCCTCCGACAAGTAATACCCTGACGCAATCATTATCAACGTAGCCGCAAGGATTGGCGGAAGGAATCAGTAAGCCAATACATAATATACTACTAATATTATAAGTGTGAAAGTTTGTGAAGATCTTTGTCTCTCTTCATTTGGTAACCTACGAATCGGTAGTAAGCGTGTGACGGTTAGCGTTGACCGGATCAAGGCGAATTGCCACAGGGATAAATCACATCCAGGAAATGACCATAGGATACATTGTATTCCAGTTTTGGGTTCCCCTGGGATGATATGGACGTATATGGACCTTTAGTAAAGGGGGAGATCTCCCGCCAAGCGAGGTGTAATGCCTGGAGAGCGGCCGAGCACCGACTGTAGTTAGTCGGAACTTGTGTATATGCTAACGATACAGAAAACTCCGATAGCGTGATTCAGGTTTTGTCGTGACGTTATTGTATATGTTGTGTAATGTTGCCACAGTTCCATTACGTGCTTATCCTTAAACAGATTAAAATGAAACTTGGCGCACCGATAGACCACATCCAGGATATGAACACAGTATGGATTTAATTCAGATTGTAGGTTCACTTGGTATGATGTGCACGTTTCTATGGCAAACGGATTGAGATGAAATTCCGCACACAGATTATAGTCTGTAATAACACATGGGCCACTTCAAAAATATTGAGACAACTTTGATAAAAGTGATGTTCTGTATATGGAAATTGATTGTTCCGAATTCCAGAGCCACTAAAATTGGTTGATCGTTCATTGGTAGTTTTTAATAAAATTCCACTACAGTGGACGGACACACCATATTTTCAATTTAGATCCAATATCAAAAGCATTTCTTCATATGACGTCGGTTACTAATATTTTAACCATGAATAAGTTATCGCTTGACTACAATCCCACCTCATGGTAAGTGGCGATGAAGTCTTTGATGGTAAAGCGCACAAACTTAGCAGATGCCTATTCACTCTTGAAGACATTTACATTGTAATCAAATGGAAACACTGACGCGGGTATTTTATTCCAGTCCTTCGCGGTCCGGTAAATAAAAGACGAGGCGAAGCGCGTCGATCGTACTGGCGGGATGTTAACGACGAAGTGATGGATAACCGCTGTGCGTCGGCTCGTTCCTTGATGGAATGGGGATGAGGGAATTAAACCGTGCAATTCTTGTGCACGCTCTCCAAAGTTTATCCTGTATAAGACCGAGAAGCTGACAACTTTGAACCTGTGCTCGACGTTTTGGAAGTTGGTGTCAATCAATTTAAGTTCACCAATAAGCCTCTCAGCACAGTTCTCCATTGAATCCAATGCTGACAGGTGAAATTTGGCAGCACCAGCCCATATATGGGAGCAGTACTCCACACAAGATCTGACCTGAGCCTTATAAAGGGTTAATAATTGTTTTGGTGTGAAGTACTGCCGAAC
>DWJZ01001701.1:0-22141 GCA_018249125.1 Asbolis capucinus
GCAAACATCGGGGCTAAGTCAAGATGCTAAGTAGTCCCCACGTTATTTGATTGCCGTTATCGAAGGACCTTTTTAACGTCTCCATCTTTTACCTTTTATTACCCTCAGAGTCGGTGTTCGGAAGTCAATTCTCGGTTAACGGTATTAGTCGGGTTTTGTATTTGATCGTCTAGTGTTATGGTTCCTGCGATACTTTATAGTGTCGGGCAATGCCTGATAACCTTATAGTGGGTGTTATAGTCGGACTATTAACGATCCTTCGCTTCGTTTCGATAAACCTATTATCAATAACCAGTTTCCGTCCACGGCTTCGCCCGCATAGTAGGTACGTTGATAAAAAGTAACCGATATGTTATTCCAGACTGTAATATATGTATATCTGTGCCAAATTTCATTTCGATTGGTTCAGTAGCTTTTACGCCTTTATTTGTAGGCGACAGTACAATATATTCTGTAAATATTGTGAATTCCTTTTCTTGAGAATATTTCCTTGTGAACGACAAACGAGTAGAGTTTTAGGGCTCCGTTCGCCTCGCACGGAGCCCTATAGAAGACTCGAGACCGTATGTCCCTTCCAGGGTCTCCTTCCTGCGATTGTGCTATTTCTGTAAAGTTTTAATGGCGTCTGTTAATGCGTCACCGACGCATCTCTATTGTTGTCCCGAAGCGCGAGAAAAAGCTTTTGTTAACAATTTTAAGCTTGATTTTCCCGAGCTTTTGTTAACAATTTTAAGCTTAGTTTCCTCGAGCCTTTGTTAACAATTTTAAGCTCGAGTTCCTTACTTGTTAAATAAAAGACTATACGTACCACTTCCTTACCAGACTTTCACGTACTTCCGCATTCCCTGGACTTTGACGGGCGGAGAACAAACGTTCATCTGTCACATGTGTACCTTCTGTTTTGACAAGTGTACTAATCTAATTTTCTTAAACTCTTATACTTCTCATACGATCATGCTAATACTTCTCTGTACAATTAATTTAACGACTTATACTTCAGTAGCAGTATCGCAGTCAAGAAACCGAGGTGCTGGAGAGACAAACAGATCACAGGAAATTAGCGATATAATGCGCCGTACACAAACAAATAACAATACATTCGGAATTATTATATTATCGTATTTAGCATAAACGTAGTTTACATAAGTTAACGTAGTTTACGTAAGTTAACGTAGTTTAGCGCAAAAATCAAGTTTGACATTGTTAGGTACGTTAGGAGCACAGATCGAAGTGCTTGGAACAAATTACTAGCGTCTGTATTTCCACTCGAGTATTATGTAGATGTCTTCAAGACAAGAGTGTATAGGCTACTTCTAAGTTAATGTGCTTTACCATCTAAGACTACATTACCACTTACCATCAGGTGGGATTGTAGTCATGCATTAACTTATAGAATGTAAAAAAGGCAGATTTCTTTTTAAAGTACCTATCTGTCGCAGAATCGTTTCTTAAATAATTTCGGGTAGAAGCCTTTAACTACGAAAGGAAGCATTATCAAGTACAATCTCTAGTTGAATTGGTGCCTGATATCAACAGATGCAAGTTTGAACTTCTTTTGCAGGTTCGAAGATTAATTGCTTTAAGACATAGTTGAGCAACGCGCGGTCTGCGGGCCGCATGCGCTTAGAGCATTTTTCAATTAGATTTTTTATGCTTAGAAGGTCAAACACTGTGTCAAAAATAATACAACATAAAAACCATGATGATACAAAAATTTTGCAAATACATATATAAAAACTTTACACAGAACATTTAGTTGATTTGATTATGCATAAATAATGCTTATCTATGTGCGGCCCTCCAGCAAAAATCAAATTTAAAATCTACTCTTTAATTCAAAAAGTTGTTCAACCCTGCTTTAAGGCATTAATGGCGCAATACGGAGTTCTAAAGCTTATTCCTTACCAACACGGCACCACGTTGATATCACTGCCTTCAATTGCTATGTCCATGCTCATGCTATAACTGTCTTTTACATTTTTCACGCCAGAACTACTGAATCGATTTTGATGAAGTTTAGTACAAATATAGATTATAAGTTGAGAAAGGAATTAGGCTACCTTTTAATTAAAAATAAACGCTTTTATTATTTGAAGTAAAGATGTATCTGTTATGGAAGAATGGGCATTGTCAAGAATAAAACTATGCAAGTTTTAGGAGTACGTATATATACAAGGAGTATTTTTCTAGCGTTTTTGATATTTCGAGTTACAGTCGGCGCAGATTCAATCTGATATTTTTACCACCTTTTATAATTTTTACAAATTTGCATCGCTTATATGTGGGTACCAAATAGGGAACGTAAACCTTTCACGGACGGAGTCGCGATCAAACGTTACTTGAACTGAAAATTGAAAAAAAGGAAAAAAAAACCGCAATTCGAAAACACAAATTATTGACGATCTATTGACACAAACTCGATAAACAACTTACATCATTCAATATAGAAACCTTCCGTTCAATTGTACCACATATTCCCGCTCCGAGGTTGGTCCGCTGGTTTTTAGAACCCCGAACACGATCGGGCTAGTATTATCATTCCATTACGGCACTCCGCTGGTGGCTTAGTGGTAATTACCACTAGAAACGTGCTGCTCCTCTGATGCATTGTTTACACGACTTTAAGAAAGATTTATTACCAGTTTGCGGAGTGACTTGTTTTTTAGGACTTTCGTTTATTTCGAAATTTAACTAGCAAAGTATGTTTGTATATTTTGTTCGGTTCAAATGTTGCAAGCTTAATAAGATCTACTTGTTCTTACACTACGGAGCTGAAATTTTGCATAGTTTCCGTCCCGATGACAATGCATTACTGATATTACTTTCAGGTTTTGGTTCAGGCCAGGGAACTCCACAACTTAACAATACAGTTATCAAATTTTGTGTTTCTTTATATTAAGGTTCAAGAATCTATAAATAAAGCATGTGTTTTGATTATTTTAATAGAAGTTTGTTCTGGGTGGGGATTGAACCCACGGTCTCCGCAACTTCGCTAACCACTATATCGAACAGTTAGTCAAAATTAAAAGTATCTCAGGACAACATACACACAGCCATCTCATTCCAAATGTATATATTTTTTGCTTATAATATGGAGATCAGACAACTGAGAAACATACATATATTTCTAAATACGTACTTAAATAGATATTTTTATTACACCTAGACATAAAACAAAAATTCCTGCTCATCACAGAAAAGTTTGTTCTGCATGGGGATCGAATCCACGACCTCGGGCTTAGTAATCAGTGCACTGACCACTATAACAAACAGCCACTCAAAACTAATTATAATTACTTACTAATTAACTGACATGTTTTGTTTCATCGAAGCAAGTGTTTTTTTAAGCTATAACCGTGCTTGACCGTCATCCTGCCTGACGGTAATCAGCGATGCAGTCTTAGATGATAAAGCGCACTAATAAAGCAAAAGCCTATTCACTCCTAACTTGAAAACACATTGTAATCGAACGGGGACACCGACGTGGGCAACCTATTCCAGTCCTTTGCGGTATGAGGAAAAAATACGCAAAGCACGATGTTCGTACTGGTGAAATATCGACGACGAAGAGATGGATACCGCCGTGCGCCGGCTCGTTTGATGAAGGAAAGGGGAGGGGCGAATTATATCGAGTAATGTGTTGTAACACTTTGTTTTTTAATTAGCAGTGCATTTGTTTTGATTTGAACCTTATGAAAGACCAAGGCTTTATCCCAAATGCTATAACTGCTCCAAATACCTTGCCTGTCTGTAATCTAGTACAGCATTAATCCTGATGTATTCCTTTCTACTAATTTATGACATTCGTCAGAGTCGACAGAAGACTGTGGAATATTAATTGGTTTACTCGCAAGGTGGCCATTTGCAATTCTAACCTGTCACTCGTCATCATTGATCCTTATCTTCAGGCCTCTCTTACAAAGCTGTCCAATTACGAAGAAAAATTTTGATTTAGGAACAAAGATTATGTATATATTTCGTCATATATTTTTTAACGTATTATATGTTATGTTAAATTTGGTTATGATTAAAATTGTTACTTTGTGTGTTTTTCAAAGAATACAACAAGATCACGACTCAAATGTAGCTCGACACATACCAGCTCATTTAAAATGTGGGCTGGTGTTTTGTTTAGTTCGTTTCAAATAGCCAACTGATAAACACGTTCCACAATGTCATAATGGTATTCAACTTATTCATTACAACCAACTAGGTACAATAAGTTGAATGGTTTTTAAACCTTTTCTTAGTTCCTTGGTAATTTAACGAAATTTTATAAGCGTATATTCATGTTAATTTTGTGTTAAATTTGTATAGGAGGCGACATCTAGTATATTTTTGATTGTAGTTACTATATTATCTACTTAAATTTCATAAAACAAAAACAGCAAACTATCAGAAAATGTTTTGATATTCCTAAATAATCCTGCAATGGTTAAGAATTCAGCCTCCGACTCGTGGGCTCCGGGTTCGAATCCCAGGGCGCACACTACTGACTTTTCGGAGTAACGTGTTCTTTAAGCATTTTAATGTCACTCGCTATAACGGCGAAGAAAAACATCGTGAGGAAACCTGCATGCCGGGAGTTTGCAAAACTCAAAGGTATTTGAAGTCTGCCAATCCGCACTTGGCCAGCGTGGTGGACTATGGCCTTAAGCTGAGCTTGAGATTTATGATTAAATCCTAAAAATATACGCTAATGAATCGCCTCCAAACCTTCTTGCTTTTCAAACGCAAAGCGAAGTCAGTTACTACCTATGCAAAAAGAATTAAAATAAATTTATTCGTTAATTAAGTGCTACGAAACACTAGAAATAATGAATGAAACTCAAAAAAAACCTTACTCATCTAAAGTATCATCAAAGGCGGAACTTAGTAACAATTTTAACACGGTACAATTTTAATTTTAAAAACTTCAAAAGGAACCCAACCTTTAATTAAAGTCTTTGAAATGAAATACTCGGTGAAGGGTTTGAATAACTTACTTGTTGTAAATATAATTTAATTTAAAATCTTCCTGCCATGGTATTATCAATGAGTAGTCGAGAACTACTTTTAGAAATCCTAGGTTTTCCCCGCGACATCGTCCGCATTATGAAAAACCGCCTCTCAAGAGGGGTTCCAACACGAAATAGTTGTAAAATATATATTTTTTGAAATGAAATGAAATAAAAAGTATTTATTTCGTTTTAACAACCAATAGTTCCCTTAACAAAAGTCAAAAATTAACAATAAAAAATCCGGCAATTGATAACCGCCGTCCGTCGACATAAATAACACCATACTGGCGTGTTACAAAAGCCTGCCAAGATGGAAGAAGACCTAAAGACGCAGAGAAGATAAAGAAACAAGGCAAGTGGTAAATTACGAAACCAATTGGGATCAATAACGATAGCAACTGACCCACTTCAGGAATGGGAATGAGTATGACTGAAGGACGGGGAGAAAAATAGGAGAACTGGCTCTCAGGCCCCGTGCCCCAACACGACGAATACATAATTTGGCGGCTGGTTTGCGCAACAGGGTGATATTATTTAATTAACGCTTTTGTTTTTAAATATTTTAATAAAGACTATATTGTTCTAATCATATAATTAATTCGCCAATTTAGTTGTTTTTTTCCGACGTGCAATATAATCCTATTGTAAAAAAGAACCTATTATTTATTTGTTTTTGTGTATATGACGTGGACAGTTATTTGTAAGACGAATTAAATGCTTTGCATTGTATTTCAATGGACATCTAGCAAAATGGAGATCTCCCGCCAGGCGAGGTGTGATGCCTGGGAAGCGGCCGAGCTCCAACAGTTGGTAGTCGAAACTTGTATTTAAGCTAACGATACAAAAAACTCCGATAGCGTGATTCAGGTTTCTCGTGACGTTAACGTATGACGTGTAGTACAATTTCATCACAAACAACGTAAAAATAAATGAATACAGCTGAAATAAAATCATATTTATTTTCATCACTTTCAATACAAAATTTCTCTAATTTTACCTTTGTCTTTGATATCGCTCGTGGTTAGCATTTTATCGAAAGCCTGAGGCGACAGCTAAAAATATTAATTTAGCAAAATATCCCTTAAAAGCTCCTTACAAAATAAACAAAGATGAAAGCTTTTAAAATTTCAGGTGACAAGGGATAGTAATATTTAAACTTATTTCTAATAAAACTAGCTCCCGCCCGCGGCTCCGCCTGCGATATGTTGATAAAATTTAGGTTATGTATTAATCCAGACAATAATTTATCTGTGTGCAAAATTTAATTCAGGTCCGTTTAGTAATTTATGCGTAAAGGAGTTTTTTTTTCACTTACGTCACTTTTACATTTATGTTATTAGTGGAATTTTAGCTGATACATTTCTGGAAGATGTGCGTAATATTTAAAAAATAACTATTATTAGTAGTGTTTAATTAATATATTATTTTGAATTTCATATATTGGTCTTTAAGTCTCTGTATTTGTGATATCGAATTTCTAAAACCGATTTGAGTAAAAAGTAGTAAGTAAGAATTATTTAATGCTTAGTAATTGTTTTGTTTAAATTGATTTCGTAATTAAAAATGTAATAATTTCACTTTTATTCTATATTTGACATTTAGTATGTTTAATTCAATAATTCATTGCTTAAAGTGTAATTCTAATAAATTAATAGAAATCAATACAAACTAAATTCATTACTTCATTATATTTGTATCAATGTTATATGCTTTAGAAAAGTGAATCCTGGACAGCTGTTTCTATATACCGACTTCATTAACGAGGAGGTATTTAATTCGAGTGTATTTTTTTATGTATGTTACCTTACTGATGTTAAAGTAAAAGTAGTCAAAAAGTTGTAGAAATATTCTCAAAAACTAGTGGGAGGATAAAAATAAAAAACGTTGTATGTTAGGTACACTGTATTTCTATATTCAGAATCTTAATATTATAATTTGTCACTAACTATAGTTATAATAATTAAATTAATGATCTACACGTACAAAAATTTTTATATACAAGAATTTTCATGCAGTTATTTAATACTAGTAGGTTCAGGTATGAGGGATACATCAGGGTTTACAATCAACACCTACGAGGGGGGAGGTAACATTTTAGACGAATAAGAAATTTAAAAATGTCAAAATACCGTTTAATATTTTAAAAATCGAATCGTTCAAAATGTTTTTAAATATCGAACTTGTTCTAAATTTCGAGTAAATGTTGTTTTATTTTACTAGACTGGAATTGACAGTTACGATTCGGCTCGCTTATTTTGAATTCCTATTAATTTTAGTCGTACGAAAACTTCTGGATACGAATGACCAACCATGGATTCGATTTTCTCATCCGCACGAAAATTGTAACCAAACTAGTGGCTGAAAATCACAGTTTTCTTATAAAATCGTCACATTACATGTTAACACACTAATAATTTGAGCAGTAACAACTTTTCAATCTCACGACACTCGAGTTTTGTAACACTAACGAAAAATTTTTAAAATTCCATTTTGGCATAATTTTTTTTTACAAAATTTGTACGGATGAGAAAAGCGGACTATACAAGTACTGGGAGCGACACTTGACAGTTGGTCGTACGTAACATTCGTTCATTTCCAACGATATCAATCTCCATTCCGGATCATTCAAAAATCTATTTGGCAGAAATAACATATTCTATATGCACACTCGCCTACTACAATCTTTTACGGATACAAATTCGGATCCAATCTGACCGTAGCCTTAGATTTTTTACGAATTTCGTAAATAATGTAACCCAAGTACGACTTACATACGGTACGGCGGCGGCGCCCGTAAAGTTATGTCGCACCGATATGTTACATGCAACGTATAGGTTTAATAAAACACGGGGAGCGCCCACGTCGGCCGAGGGGGCAGATATTGGCAGTACGCCACCTGCGGCCGAAACAATAACACCATTTCAATATCATTGTTACAACGTTCACTATATTTACACATTAAACACTGGACACTTCACAACTTTCATACAATCCAGTGACGCCACTAGCTACTACAGGTTCTGAGCAAATATAGGTATGCAGAAATTATCTACAGAAATTTAGTCTCGCGTATTCAGGCGAGTTCTTATTCTATTTATTTACATTTCACAATCAGTCAAACACGGTTAACACTTTTGGCATACGATTATTCACTTAACATCTTATAACAATAAAAATCGTTCGATACCTTGGCCTCGAAAATTCGTAAATATTGTAACACTAACGAAAGTCGTCAAAGCTCATTGATGAGCCTTAAACTATTGAATCTCTGTAAAATCGAGAGCAAAATAAATAATACGATCGGCACTATTAGTCGTCCTAATTAGGCCGGATTAAAAGGTCACTAAAACTCTACTGAATAATTTATTTTTATATACGAAATCTACTCTTCTGCTTTATAGCAATAGATGTATTTCACAACCTGTTGCCTATGTGTGTGTGACTTGAAACACTACGCGATGAGGATGATATTATTTTTTAATATTGATTTTATTCTATATTTCAAGATTATTCTGAATTTGAAATTTTAAATTTGATATTGTCAAAGGTCAAATAGTTTGTTGGAGGATTAGAAGTTGCTGTCGTAGTCCGAGCGCCGGCGAGAGAAGTGTGAACGTGGGTACTCTCCTGTGTACCCGTACACTTGAGATCCTCCGCCTGTCTGCCCATATAATTGCGATCCACCGCCGTATCTAATAAAAGAGAAAAAAAAAACATTTCAGGCAATCTTTGCGTTACGTTCCTACAAGCGGAAATTGAATTCTTTGTAGGAAACATACATAGTTTTACTTAAGATTAGATAGAGTTAAATCTCTTTTGATAACCTTTTGATGTAGCTATAGTACATTTAAAGTCTTATAAATATAGCTGGTATCCCTTGGTACATGGTTTCAATGAATCAATGGCCCACTACTGAGCACTAGTCTTTCTTCGACCAGGCCTAGAGCTACGAGGAGGCCTGGGGGAGGGGTCAGTGATCAACTCAAGTGTCGGAAGTTTTTATGCCGCTCAAAGGCCTCCGACATGGCTTTATCGCTATTTAACGACAACAACCAGGACCGACGGCTTTACGTGACCTCCGAAGCACGGAAACGCTCATGAAATTTTTGCCACTAACTGTCACCCATCCTCCTACTGACTGCGCCCAGTGTTGAAATCATTCCTAAATAAAAAGATACCATTCAAAGAATCCAGTTTACAGCCCTCGGCTATATCGAAGCGATAAGAGCAGTTACTCTTATTCACGACGTATTTAGAAAAAGGGTATTTGAAAACTCCGAAATTGACCATATATTTTCTAAAAGACAGTTAGTACGATTGCTCATTCAAGCTTGGTTTAGCTTTGATATTGAACAGAAACTGGCAGCATATCGACTGGTTTTTAGGCATTTTATTCTCGGGCTATTCAGCAAAGTCGAAAATGGTTCACTCTATCTACAAGGTGTTATTTCAATTACGCTATTAATATGTTAGTATATTAGTTTGTGGGTTTTTTCGGTACTAATCTTGTAAGGTTAATAAGACCCACTTCCTCTTACACTATGGAGCTGAAATTTTGCATAAACCTTCCGTTCTGCAAATTAATGAAGATATGATGAAGATATTATGAATTTATTTACAAAGCATTTTTATGATAAGCATGACCTGATACTACGTTCATGATTGGCTCTAGACAAAGGAACTCAACGGTTAACAGTACACTTACGACATTTTTTGAGTTTCTTAGTATTAGGGCTCTATAATTAAAGCTTATTTGCCAATTCAAAATATATAACTTTAGCATCTAAGGATGTATAAAGCCAACCTTATTTGAGTCCAAAATTTGTAAACACAAATACTGAATAAAATATAAAGGTACTTAGCAACACCGGTCCAAGCAATCAAAAAGTTTTACAATACCTGATACATAATAAATAACTTCTACTTATTTATGGGAAATCATTAGAACAAGGAAAACTTTGGAGTGTACTCGTTTTGTATGGTTACAATAATTTCACGTTGAATACTTTGTAATGAAGAATCTAGGATCGAACGTGAAGTCTTTGTGTGCATTTTGCAATATTTTAGTCACTATTGCTTGTCAGATAGAACCGATCCCATCAGTGGGTCAGTAACCGTCTTTGATCTAAGTCAATCTATTCGTGATATTGTCTTGTATAGTCAATTTTTCTCAGCTGTATAAAACTTGTAAACAAATCAGTGAATGACTATGTCACAGTTTTTTTTATAAAACTGTCTTATTAAGTGTTTAACACACTAACATGTGGAGTTTGGATAAAAAAGGCAAAAAATATTTTTAAAGTATTATTTTCACACAAATATAGTTTACAAGATTTGTACGGATGAGACAAGCAGACTATAGTTTTTACATCCCTGTAATATCTTTGACAAAATTATTGAGAAATTGTAAATAACAGAAAATTGAGCATGACTGAGGAAAAGCGTGGATTTCCTGCATCGAAAAACCTGTAATTACAATACTGTAAGTGGGACTGGTGACTAATGTCCAACGGCGGCGGTCACTAACCATCAGGTGACCCGTCCACTCCTTTACCAGCTTACCTTAAAAGCCCGTGACTTTGCTCTTGGTCTTCTCAATAACCCAATCTGCATTCTCATATATTTTAACGGAAACCTTACCCATAGCCATTCCCACTAGCTCCGTATATCTGGGAACCTCGGCCAGAGTCAGGAGTGTAGTGCTGCATGTACTTCTGTAGCTGCGGGGTCCATTCTGACCGCCACGAGTCTCCAGGGTTGGGGTAGGCCAGCTGCTCAATGAACGCCGTAGACATACGCTGCTAGGAATAATTGAAATAAATATATTAATGTAAAATGAAATCCTTACGAACTCTACAAAAAGTAACTCCGTCTGCCTGAAATGGTTTCTCGCCTAAACCACCGAACCGATTTTGATAAAATTTGGTAAAAGTAGAGTAACTTGGGAATAATAGGTATTTGTTCTAGTGTCTTTATTATGTAGACCTGTGTAAGGGTGAAATAAATGATGAAAACTATTCCTCAAGTATCCTTTGTATGGCGTACCGCGAAGATTTAGAATAAGATGCCAGCGTTTGTGTTTTGGGCAAAACTTCTTCTGTTGAGTTTGCTGAGGCTTCTTCTGTTGATGCGCTTTGCCATTTAAGACTACATCGTCACTTACCATCAGGTGGGATCGTAGTTAAGCATTAATATGAAAAAAGTGACGGACAAAAAGTAATTGAACATGACATGTGTTCGCTTTATTTCGTCATGATGGTGTGTCAATAAAAAAGAGTATGGAATTAAAATTGTATTCCGTTTCTGTGTAACTACACTTTAAGCAAATAGTTAAAATGAATTCAATTTCAATTTGTGAGATGAAAAAGATAGATCATATCGTTGTTAGTGCTCGTGTTGTTCTAGAAGAAACGTTTCACCCCAGTGGTATATTACAATGGTAATTATTGAGAATTATGTTTTTATCGATAATAAGTAATAAATATATCAGTTAAAGACGCTGAAAATACTGCTAGATTAATCTGACATAAATCTTATTGCTTTTAAGTCGTGTGAAACATTCTTTTCTATAGTCCACCACGCTGGCCAAGTGCGGATTGGCAGACTTCACACACCTTTGAGTTTTGCAAACTTCCCGGTATGCAGGTTTCCTCACGATGTTTTCCTTCACCGTTTTAGCGAGTGACATTTAAATGCTTAAAACACATAACTCCGAAAAATCAGAATTGCGTGCCCTGGGATTCGAACTTGGACCCTTTGAGTAGGAGTCCGAATTCTTAACGACTAGGCTAACACTGTTTTTTTTATTAATGAATATTTCCCATAAGGTCATCTGATCCCGCACTAAGCATTTTGATCAGACAACTGATAGACACACATACGTAGTTATATATTTATAGACACAAACTTATTTACATATTTTATTACATCGAGACACAGAACAAATATTTGTATTCATCACAGAAAACTCTAGTGTAAGATGCCACGATCTCCGGGCCAGCAGTCAGATTCACTAATCACGGATAAATAAATTGACCTTTGCAAAAATTTAATGAATTCTACGTTTTAAAAATATTCTTGTATTACCTTTCCCGATGGTAGATACGGAAGGTCTCGTTCTTTCATTTGGTGCATATCATCAAAACCACCCATATGACTCTTATCCAGTTCACGCAGCATATCCTCACTGAGTGGAATTGGCTGTTTAGTTTTTGTGCTCTTCTGCCGATTAACTAACTAGAAATTAAAAAAAAATGTTTAAAAAATTTAGGAATGTCAAATATCAGTTACATGTTTTTATTTTTTTATACATACCACTGTGACCCCAAATATAACTACAAACAGGAGTGAGGCGAGAGCGATGACTATAACAGCTATACCCCACTGTGGCAGCAAGGATTCCTCATCAGGCTCAACTATTGTTGGTTCTTCGCGTTTCGGTAATACTTTGGAAAGAAACAATAACAAAAAAGTTTTACCACATAATGTGTTAATAAAAAATCAGTTCAAGTAATTATCACCACAAGCCAATTCCATAATTTGCAACAATCGTAAGTAACAACAAAGTTAATTAACATCGGGTGTGATCAAGATTGGAAGGAATAACCGCAATTACGTAAGGTATTAGGGATTCCAAAAGATAGAAAAGTTATATAATTCAGGGCACATATGTATTGGAAAGTCCAATAACATAAAGATCAACCACAATTTATTTTAAAATGATAAATGTGATTGTTGTTTTACATTTTTCATTCGTGTGTATTCATGAATTTTTATCCAATGTTTACTAATATATATTATGATAGTTTTTGATATATTATTTAACACATATTTACCAATAAACTCCGTATACGCAGGATCCATAACAAACTTTCCGATCTCCAATTTTCCAGCTGATTTATCAATAGTTTTAGTCATTTGTTCGTTGCTTTTTTTCATTCTCTCTTCATCTGGTTGATCTCCTAGCATAATGTCTGGATCAAATTCATCCTCAGGTACTTGTTTCTCAAGAACTGATCCCGGTTTGGCTTCGTGAAGAGATTTATGGAAGAGTTTTTTAAGTTGCAGAGTGTCAACTTTATCTTCGACTTCATTTAGTTCGATAAAAAAATCGACGAGTACAGAGCCTTGACTAAATCCGTCTATACGGATACCTTTGTACCATTTGCTGAGCAAATCAGATTTTGAGTAGACGGAATTGAGCTGAAATGTCATAAGTGCGTTTTATCATTGTGTTAACATTTATTTTAAATGTATATTGCAGTGTAGTTTACGTGTATATTGGAATGTGTGTTTTAGTATAAATTTACCTCTTCTTTAACTTCCTTAGCCAATCTTTGCCATTCTTTCGTATGCTGGTCGAGCAATTCGGGGACCCATTTCACTCCTGCAAAATAAGAATTACATTTTATATAATCCAATTTAAAATAAATCCTTAGTGTTTGCGGTAATAATAATTGATTCATTATTTTATGTCCTGATTTTCTAAGCGTTATCTATGCTGTTACGTAGAATCACCTATTTTTTAAATAAGCTCCTAATAAATGCGATTTTAAGTTTCTATGGCGCTTGTTTAATGATTAAAATTCTATAATTATGTTGAAGTAACTTACCTGATACAATCTTTATAGTGGCTGCAATATCACATTCTCGTCGGCAAATGCCAGGAGTGGTGGGTGGAGGTGGCGCTGGAGTCGTTGTAGTCGTAGTCGTTACACGTCGAGTGATAGCTTCGGTGCTTAGTTCAGACAAAGGTGTAGTAGATGTGGCATTTCGTTGTAGTTCTAGAAGACGTTCAATAGAAAACGGTGTTGTCGATGGTGAAGGCCATCCAGTAAACTCAGTTGATGCCCTGAAAGTGTGACATATATTTAAAAATAAGGTTTTAATTTTTTTTTGTGTAATAAGAATTAGAAGAATAAAAATGTTTTTACCTCGTAGGCCAGCCTTTTTGAATTTTAGGTGTAACAGGGGGTGGACCAATGCTTGGTACGGGCGTTGTACTTTTTCTGTTCGTTTTTCCTCCAGGCCTAGACGGAAAAACTAGTTTTATTCCCCCCGGTGCTTTTGTTGTAGGACTAGCCGCAACTGGTTCTTCTGCTGAAGGCTCATGGGAGGTATTTAATTTAAATCCTGGTGGTAGAAAACTGGAAATGTCAGCAACTTTAATTAATGGAATATCTTCTTTACTCTCGGAATTATTTTGCTTAAATCCGGGAGGCAAAAAGGCTGATATATCAACAGGCGCTGGTTGAATAGGAAGTTTTATAGACTTGGTTTTCTCTAGAACTGTAGATGTATTGTTTATTTTAAAATCTTTCGGTAAAAGTGCTGATATATCTAGTTTTTCTACTTTCCCGAAAATATCAAGTTTTGCTGAATCCTTTTCATTAGATGATTCAGTAATTGTTGGTTTATATCCTGGTGGTAAAATTTTACTAAGATCACCACTTTGAGTTTTTTTGGTAACATCCTCCTGTGATCTGTTCTTGGGTTTGTATTCTTTAGGAAGTAATGATTTATCATCTAATATGATAACTTTGTTTTTAGAAGTGATGCCGGAAGATCTTCCTTGTGTTGCATTAATAATTATGTTTTTTACTGTTATTGGCATTGGACTGACAGTAGTTGTTGTTGTGGTAGTTGTCGTAGTCGTTGTAGTTGTACTAGTACGTTTGTCTTTAAATGATAGTCTCGGCTTATATCCCGGTGGCAAAAATCCGGATAAATCATCCATTACTGTTACTAGTTTCTTTTTAGGTTTTGGTGTCGTTGATGTTGTTATGCGGGGTGTAAATTTCTTAATCTGAACTGGCAATGGATCTGGGGAAGACCTTTCAGTAGCAGAAGAAGATTGCGTACTCTTTAGTGTGAATATGTTAAAAGGCAATGACGTAGTCGTTGTGCTACTTGTTGTAGTTGGTTCTGTGGTTGATTCAGTAATTAGTTCAATGTTCTTATTCTCATTATTCAAATTTCCAGATAAAACGGCGCTAGATAATTCTGACTGTATGCTATCCAATTTGTCATTAATATTTTCGGTGGAAGAAGAGCTACCGCTTAAGTTACTCATTTCTTTTGGATTTTTCGTAACTGTTTCCTCATCATCTTCATCGTCCTTTTCATCAGTTAGTACTTGTTTCTTTTCTTCTTGCTCTACTGTTGGGAAAGGCAAGAATCTTGCTCCTGAGACACTTCGACTTGTTTGTACTGATGCAACAACAATCCAATTTTCAGTTGTAACAGGAAACGTATCATTATCCATATCCGAATTACTAAATATAGATGGACTTGTAGACTTTGAAGTGCTAGGTGTGAAGTCGGGTACAGATATTGTTCCATTCACTACACTTTTGGTGGTCACAACAGAAACTACTTCTTGTCCTAATATTGAAGGCGTTTCAATTGTTACGTCTTCATTAGAAAATGTAAGTTTGAGGCTCGGAGCTGTTGTATCATTGCTGTTATCTGGCTGATCAATTAAAGTTGTATCAACAAAATGTTTGAAATTATCATCTTTAACCATTGTTTTGTGAGGTTTCATGACTAATACATCGAACGCTGTTACATTTGTACTACTTTCTTCTGTAGTTTTCTCGGGTTCTTCAGATGCATCGTATTCATCATAAATATCAGTGACTTGCTCCGAAGAATGACTAATAGGTGTTTGAGTTGTATGTTTAACTTCAATACCATCTTCGTCGTCATAATACTCCACATACTCTTCTTCATTTTCTAAATCATCTTCAGACAAGTCGTCATGTATATCATGAGTCTCAGTTGTGCTTGTTTTTGTCGTCGTAAAACTTTGTTTTTCACTTGATGTTTCAACAGACGAAGATTCTTCAAGTGGCATCTTTGATAAATTATCTGCATTCATAGATGTTGCATCTGGCTTACTATCATCTGAGTCTGTTCTGTTTGTATTATTTGATTTTATAACTTGGACATCAAAAGACCCCTGAGTATTTTTCATCAGTTCCCTAAATGAGCTGATATCACTTATATCATCTTCAAGTAATGGTTCGATGTCTAAGAGAGATTTATATTCTGTCGAGGATCCCTGATTTGAGTTAGGGGGAGTTTTTGATGATTTTACATCGCTACTGTCAAATGGTGTATTTTTATGGACATTTATTGTGGGCGAATTATAGTTATTTGGTTTAATGTTCAGTCTTTGTTTGCTCGCAAGCTTAGTAGGATTATACGTGGTGACTTTATGATGATCAAATAAGTCTTGGTTATCAGTATCGTATTCGTCATCATGTGCTATGTGACCGGATTGACCATTACTCTTTAAACTATTCCCATCAAATGGTATATTTTTAAATCTATTATTCTGTAGATAATCTATATCTGGATTATTTAATGTTATTTGACCCAAAAATGTTTCTGGCTTCGATGGATCATTTTGGTAGGCCACAGAGTGTATTTGTGAGACATCTGGCCTCTTTGTCGATGCTGGATGTACTAGTTGGAAATTAAATGGTACAGCTGGCCTAAACCTTTGTCGCTGGGATGGCGTGAATTCTGGTTGATTTATATAATATTGTGTTCCAGATTGACTTCTACCCGTTGGCAACTGAAACGGTGATGGGTTTTGGTTGTAGTTTGGACTAGGGAACCTGACATGTCCATCGTTATAAAGAGGTTGCTGGCCGGTTGGTGCTACTCTAAAGCTATTATCGCCCTGGTCGTAGAACGTGGACGGGCGACTGTTTGGAAATAAGGGTGGTTGAACTTGTGCGAAACTTCTTTCGACTGGCGTGTAATAAAAGTCGTTTTCATCTGAAAAGAAAGAGAAAGGAAATTAATAATTTCGTCTTTATAGTCAAAACAGAACTTGAACCTTTGATTCTTATTGAAGTGTTAAAAATATATGAATGTATTTGGTATTTTAAAAAGTATTGCTTCAACCCATCGATGGCCCACTACTGAGCAAGGGTGTCTTCTCATACTATGGGGGGCTGCAGCATACTCCACCACACTGCTCCAATGCGGATAGGTAGAGATAGGCGGGTTAGTGGCCAACCCAAGTGTTGGAAGATTTTAGGAACTTTTTCGAACGGGTACAATAGAAACAAATCGCCGGGCTATGAACGCTTAAACAGTATAGTAAATAGATTATGAGATTAGAGATATTAAATAACATTATTTGTTTTAAAGTTGCCAATATTCGTGTCTCATACTCTGTTTAACAGATATTTTCGTATTTATTCAAAGTATAAATAAATTTTAAGACAACACACACACACACACACACACACACACGTAACCGAACCTAAGCATAGCTCGTACTACGGCGATCCGGCAACTGATCAAGATATACATACAAAACTCGAACACATATTTATCAATCTAACAGACGATTCCTATTCATCCAAAAAAATATCCTGGGAGTCAAACCCATGACCAGTTAAGTAATGAAGTTTATTAACTCAATCAACAAACCTTTTAATTTATAAATACCAAAAAATAAATCGTATGTAACAGCGCTCAGTACGAGCACTTTCTATCGCTAGTATTAAAATTAATTTTGGTTTTATTAACTGCAATAAAAACCATTATATTCAAATTATTATGAGAAGCAATATCATAGAATAGCTTTTAGCACGACCGGTCGCTCCAAATAATAATAATGACTGAAAACGATCGTGCTAATAGCATCAGCCTCAATATTTAGAACGGGTTACGTAACGCTAATGAAAGGTTTAATTATTATTACGTGTAAAGCAGTGAGAGCCTAACGGTTGAATGTGGGTTTCTGAACGGTCCTACCGTTCCCTGGGTTCGAATTTTGCACGTAATTAAATAAATAATCTCTGGACAACTCACACACGGCCATCTGAACCCAAACTAAGCGTTAGCTTGTACTATGGTGATCAGACAAATGATAAACATACATATATATTTAAATACATTTTTATACATATATTTACATCTAGACACACAATACAAACATTCCTGCTCATCACAGAAAAGTTTGACCTGGGTAGGAATCGAACTCTCGATGTTCGGTGCAGCAGGCAGGTTCATTACTAGGCCAACTGGCCTGTCAATTTCTTGTTTTTACCTTTTTTTTATTAAAGTTTATGTAACCAAATGCCAATGAATGGCACTGCGTGAAAATGTCTACATAGATTTGTGCGTAATACGCTAAAAGTCGTTATTAGAGATCAAACAACAGATTACGTGATTTTATTATTTTTTCTAAGTTATGTTCATGGAGCACATTAGAAGGAAGTAAAAAATAAAATACAACATAGAGAAAATAAACTTGCCAGCACAGAAGCCCATGTTATAATAGTTACCCGCCTACGACCACAAAAATGCAATAAAACGGACATCGCCGCGTTCCCGGTTGTGTCGGCAAAATATCCAATGTCGATAACTGGAAGCAAGCCTGGGAACGCAACCGGACCCTTCGTTCACGTCACTCCGGACCTAACATCGACCGGTGTCACTAGTTTTAGTTAGATGTAAGTAATATGTAACAATTTAGTAATAAAAGTTAATATATAATAATGTCATCGTTTAATTCACACCTGCTGCGTCAACCGTAACTCCCATCGACTGTACGAAACAATACGAAAAGATTATTTTGCAGAAATAAAACGCGTAGAAACAATTTGTAAAACGCGTAGAAACAACTTTTTAAAAATCACTCCACATGGCTATTATGACGAACTAGATTTTTCCCGCGACTGCGTCTGCATGTTATACCCCCTTTACACACCCCTTTGAACACCCCTCGTCACCTCCGCCCCCCTTTTCACCCCCTTGAAGTCAACATCACATCTAGTGTATGAATACAAACTGGCAATCTTTGATAATGAAGAACTTTCATCCCTAATTTCAATCTCAAGACTTTTTACGCATAATGAGGTAGATTATATTTTCCCTCAAGTTCTATTCTATCTTTGTAACAAGTTTCATCAACATCGGTTCAGTAGTCCGGCCGTGAAAAGGTAACAGACAGTCGCATTTTTATTAGTAAGGATTTTATTGATGCAAGCGTAAGATTTAAAAACAGCAGGGTTTCTTAAATATCTTTACTGTGACTAATTTTACAAACGGAAATAGGCAATCTGATTTCGCTAATAGATTTGAAAAAAAAAACACACACACAATACATATAAAAAATGTTGTTCCGCCAAAATCTCACGAACAACCTGACTAGGAAGTTACTTTTCGCCTATATCAACAATTAAATGTTTTATACATTTAATTATCGATATTATATTATACGACACTACTACGGAAATGTTTTGTAAATTATAAAAATATGTATTTATTGACTTGTATTTATTAAGAGCTAAGAAACAAGAAGAAAGAAGATTTAGAAGAGAAATAGCCGATTAACGTCTGCTATGTCCTCTAGTTCAAAATTAAAAAAGTCACTAATACATTTATTGATGTAATTTTCGGTGTTTCGAGAAGAAACAATTATGAACGTAACTCCTCGGCGGTTTTATTGGCTTCAACATATTAACGGCCTGCTACTGAGCACGAGCCTCCTCATGTTGAAGAGGCCAAGAGTATACCATACCAAGCTGATCCAATGCGGATTGGCAGAGGGAGGGGCCGTCCGAAGGTCTTCAATGTGGCTAAAGCGTTGCCATCTGACCATAATAACTGGCACTGATGGCGTGACATCCGTGACAGTTTTGACACCAGCGGTCACCCATCAGCAGCAACCTAAAGATTTGAACGTTGGCCTCTCGAAAAGTCCTGGGTTTTTCAAAGTTATGTGCATATCCGAAGTTGATTATCACTTGCTACAGCGAAGTAAAATAGTAAGGAAACCTGCACTGAGAGTTCTCCATAAAATTCTCGACGATGTGTGAAGACCAACCTGCACTTGGCCAGTATGGTGGACTAAGGCTTGTAGCTCTTGTATTGTCCAGCAGTCCAGCAGTGGGATAGTTATGGGGCCTATGGTCATCGACCGCGATTAGAAATGGTTGTTGCTTAGCATTTTTGATCACATATAGATAATTTAATCACATCGCCAGTATTCTGTTTACAGTTGGTCTGATATGTTGAAGCGACCACTTCAAGTTATCCGGTTATGTTACGTTATGGTACCAAAGTTCTTGGTCGATTTTAATACTTGAACGAGATAATTCAGAGAGAGATAACTGAACTAGATGCTAATAGCACACTTTCAGAATCTAGACCAATTTACACTTTCTTCTAATGCAGGGGTGAGCAACCTGTGGCCCTCGGGCCACATGTCGTCCTTTGAGCATTTTTAAATGTATTATAAATTGATATGATTTTTTATGCTTCTAATGTTCAACACTATGTCAAAACATAAAACAACACGACTGTCTGTCGAGCTTCACGCAAAAACCACCGGGCAGATTTAGATGTAATTTGGCATAGTCCTTGGTGAAAACCCGAGATTGGTTATAGGCTATGTTTTATCCCAGGAAAAGGCTTAGGTCCCACAGGATAATATGTTAAAATCAGTATGGCAACTCCGAAATCAGTGGACCAATTTGGGTAAAAAGTTTTGTGGCATGTTTGTGGCTAATGCAAGAACATTAGTTATAGGATACTTTTTATCTCAGAAAACTGCATTGTTCCCGTGGGATTATAGGCTAAAGTTAGTATGGCAGCTCTAAAACCACTGGAGAAATGTTCTTCCGAAGCGAAACGAGGGCACTTTCTAGACATAATATAATAAGAGATACTCTGACATAATCGTCACTATAACTCCGCAGAATGGGAATACTTCTGATTCTCCCTCTAATACCCCAAGTAGTTGTTAATCAAGAAAGTTATCAACATAACCCAACCTTCGCCCCTAGTTTTCGCAATATGCCTCCCCTCGCTTACGTCGTCCGGAAACATAATCGAAGGGAAATTACTTTCTTGCGGATCATATCCCTAATTAAGAACGATGTTGGTTTTCGACTGGGCTTGGCAGAATAGGGTTGTCTCTTAACAGATATATTTTTCGGGGAATATAAATAGGTATTTTTTGCGTTTACAACGGGTTTTTACGATTGATGTTCTTCGATCTAGCAGTGTATGACATAAGCAAGAGTTTACAAACAACTTATTCCACACATTCGCGGTACAGGCGGGGTGTTTACGTCGAAGATGGACACGATAGATTGATAAGGATACAATAGTTACTAAAATTAAAAGGTTAATATATAAAAAATCTATAAAAGTAAGGACTGGCAACCCTAGCTGTAAGCATCATTGAGTATAACAGAAAATCGATATAATATTGGAACATTAACTATGCACGAAGACACCAATGAGACTATATTATTATAAATATTATCATAAGTTCTTTTACCTTTATGGATTTTGGTGGTCGGTCCCGGTTTTATGGTTAGATAGCATCGTTAAACCATGTTGGAGGCCTTCGGACGGCATAAAAACCTGGGTGCGCACTAACCCCTCCCTCAAACTAGCTTACATTTGTTCCTTTACTGTATGCAATAGACATAAATTGTTTATAATGATATGATTATTAGTCGTAAGCCCAATAATAACCCGCTACTGACCACAGGCCTTTTTTTAACCCTGCATACTCCACTTTCAATGCGAATTTGTAGCTGGATTATTTACATCAAACAAAACTCCGTTTAACCCGTCGTTGCTAAAAACGGTAACAATATGTCACATTTAACCTTGGAGCACAATTTAACCCGTTGGTCGTTGTTTGCGGACTCTCAGTAAAACCATTTCATTGTATGCCTGTATTTACACACCCCATGCTGGTATTTGTTTACCCCGTTTTATTATTGAAACAGAAAACGTAACACAGTTTCAAAATTTGTCAAAATGGAATAATCTGCCTGCGTTGGTGTTCCCGCCAACGTATGATGTAGGAGACTTCAAGAGAAGAGTGAATAGAGATTAACTAAAATACTGCGCCCAACATCTTAGACAACATCGCCACTTACCATCAGGTGGGATTGGTGTCAAGTTTTAATAATAATCGTTCCTAGCTCGACGGCTTGTTTCGATTGTAAGCAATCGAAAAAGTGAAGCAACAGCTGGCGCGGTCGGTAAGATGGGTCACCGCTAGTGGCAAAAAATTTATGATCGCTTCCGTGCTTCGGAGGGCACGTAAAGCCGTCGGTCCTGGTTGTTGTCGTAAGATAGCAATGGTTAAG